>CP139505.1:200434343-200561050 GCA_021014915.2 Artemisia tridentata subsp. tridentata
CCCGGTAAACCACAAGGACCAAAAATGTAGTTAACTCTATATATTATTAACACGAAATTATACGAATGTTTCATGGAAATGTTGTCATAAATTATGAATATAAAATGTTTAAGAAAAATCGCCTGTTATATTTCAAATTATATAAAAATATAAACATAGTTTTTTAGTTTGCGATTCGATAAAAGTAAGATCGGATCGATGTAGATCTTAAGATGCTATGGTCAAGATCGGGATCCTACTAGATCTTAAACTTGTTAAGATCCTATGTAGGATCCAGATCGTTTTTGCTTTGTAGAATCGTAAAATCATAAAATCCTAAGATCAGGATCGGGATCTAACAACTATGACTCAAAGTGTTATATATCTTGTTCCGACAATAGCAAATGGATAAAACAACATCAAATGACCCCCATACGTAAAACAATAAGCTCATAACATACAAAAAAGTACAAATATTTAAAAATGACACAAGTTGATGCCATGAATATCTATCGATCTATCCTCAAGAGGGTATAAATTCTTGATATTTGCATCCAACTTAAAAAAACCAAATGCTCACTCATGACTCATGACTTTGAGCTTAAAACTAAATAAGATCAAATAAATTTGCAAATTATTCTGCTGTACTACATACATTACTACCAGTTTAAGTGTTACTTCATTGATTGGTTGATAAAGGTATGTATTCAGTTCATTTGTTACAAATGGTTTTCTTTTGGTTAAATGGTAAATACTTTCGATAATTTGATTTGATCCTCGATCTTATGATCATATTATGATTTCTTTCTGTTTTCTCTTAAAGACAACTAACTATCTCAGATTATATTCATATCATAAGTATATCGTGTCTTAGGCCACGACTTGCACCTGCAACAATTTGGTTGGGTGCATCCTCACACAATATGAGGTACCGTATTTCACAAGGCCAACTGTGATTTGTAGTATATTCTATGAATGATGAATCTGATATATTTAGTTTTTCTTAAGAGTGTTTTGCTCAATTTAAAATAAGCATGTTGGTATGTGGTTACTTTTAAAAAAAAGGGCCGGTATGGGCACTTGTCATCATTTCCTTGTTAGAATGATGGATCAAAAAGAAAACGTAAGAGGATATAGCAGTATTGTAAGTAAAAAAACAATGTCTCTTGCTTCAATTCCGTTGAAACTTAGTAAATTACATATACAGTTTGATTTACGAAGTCAATGTGCAAAACGTTATAATTCAAGAACCATTATGATTAATAGTTCAATGTCTGTAATGCCAACTTTAGCTCTTATAAACTACTTAATGTATAATGTTTATGGCTTCCCAAGATAAATGAATACAAATATGGCCATTGACTTACAGAAGCCAAAATGTATTTCTCCTTACTATATTAACAAATAGTTACTTTCTACTATGTTCATGTCTAATATTTAATTGTAATGCTGATTTGGGTATGTCACTATGTCATGATAGCGACTTTTTAGCTTGTTGAGCGAGTCTCTATACTTTTCTGTTATGGAAGATGATGATGCAAAAATGAAAATTGACAAGTTGGAAATACGTGATAATAGTTTTATTGACGCTGAATGTTGGAATCGAGGAGGTTTGCACGATAGGCGAGGGTCAAGTCATTTGATAACCTTCCACTTCGAAATAAGGGGTTAAAGGTATCAAGCTCAATGAACTTGTTCAACGTTATTAGGCAATCTACTATTGAGAAGGGGGTTTTATGTAAAAGATCAGAGATGTCAAGTCAGTACACTGCTGCACAAAATACCCAAGGGATGAGTTTGAGGAAGTTGCTAAACTGCGGTTTTAATGAGGTGAATAAAGCCGGGAGGCTGGAGATATATAGACAGATTGTTCAGGTCGTCGATATGGCACATGTTGGAATTTACATAGCATGACAATCATAAAACTCCATAATCAAAGTACACATATAGCGGAAGCGTGTAACAATTAGTATAACATATAATTATTAACATAAACATTAAATAGAAAACATACCCGATGCACTTCAATTAATTCTTGAACAATTGAAGATTATTAGATCAATGATAAACCCCTTACCGTTTTTGTTTATCGATCTCTTGATAATAACTATAGTGAGTTATTACCTCGTTCTTGTACACACAAACTAAACCGTATTAAGTTTATGCAAGTAAAACACACAGAAACAATTTTGACAATCAAAATTTCGATCCAAACAAACCCTAAGGTTTGGTTCGACCGGTTTTAGCAAGACAAAGAGAAGAAAAGAGTTTAGGGATAATTGTGTGTACAAAAGATTAACCAAACAATTACCCTTGAGTTTGTTTATATAGTATTTAGAAATCTTGAAGGAAAAGCAAGCCATATGGGTCGACATACCCATTAGTCGGCCGATCCATACAACCCTTAGGGTTCTAGAACTTTTCCTTGTTTCCTAATTACATATAAACACACTTTCCTTATTTTCGTCTAACGGTCGTTAGTCATTTAACTGAAAACACTAACGCTCGTTAAGTTCTCGTGTTAATAATAAATATATAAAATACATTTATTATTATTACTTAATACTCATTTGTAATGTGTGCAATCCCGAGGTCTCGGGTTCGATACTAGACATTTACGTATTAATTATTTAACCATTTCTAACAACTCCCACTTGGTTAACTATTAATAGTAAAATGACATTGGTTGGCGTCTTGCAACACTCCAATGCCCCTAGATCAACTCGAGGTAGATTTCCTGGAAAATCTTTAATGATTCATCATTATTATTATCCTTTTGTTACTAATACTTTATTAATAAAGAAATGGATCTAAGTCACTCTTTATTAACGTTTCTGTTTCTCGTTGTTAATGATTGAACAAAATTACCAAAACATCTGAACGTATTCCAGATAGACTTTGGGCGTGGCCACGCAAACATTTTGTCAACCCTACGAGGGGCCCAGTAGTATTATACTTCAAAACAAATTTGAAGGAACAAATTCTTTCTTGACTACAGGAATAACCCATGAACTTTGCAACACTTCTGAAAACAATCCTTATAACTTCCAGTTACGGTAAGCGGTAGATTGCTTTACAAAAATGCACTACATCCATGACTCTTATCTGGTATCTCAAGTCTGAGGATAACTATTTCATGAATTACTTGATGACAAGATCCATTAAGTAATCTCATGCTTAGTTGGGATAAATCCTATACTCTACACTTAGAATATCATGTGAATTTGGTATGACTACGCATCAATATACTTTCAAGTATATTCTCACCAACATTCACATTTGTCTTAATTTAATGATATTCCCATATCATTAACCGACAATGGACACATTTAGAATAATAAAATTATTCAAGGATATAAACATGCAAAAACAGGATATATATATATATTTCAACAAGACAATAAAACATAAACAATACTTTATTTCATAAAATCAATAATTGTCTATTACATCCTTTATCCAAATACTAATCACAAATGGGCATGAAACTTTCAGCCTTACGAAGACCTATTCCTTCAGCTAACTTATAAAGCTTAGTGCCAGGAAGAGCTTTCGTCAATTGATCTGCCAAGTTATCATCTGTGTGAACTTTGAGTACTTCGATCTCCCCAATCTCTATTTGCTCTCGCACATAGTGATATTTGATCGGATAATGTCTGGTGCCCTTCATGATTCCATGTTCATTGGCAAATGTAATTGCAGCTGAATTGTCACAATACATTTTTATAGGTCGTTGAATCGAAGGCATAACTCCAAGCCTTGATACAAACTTCCTAATCCAGACGGCTTCCATTGCAGCATCTGATGCAGCTATGTACTCACTTTCTGCTGCAGACATCGCTAATGTACTCTGCTTCTTGCTCCTCCAATCCACAGCTCCTCCATTAATGACAAAGACGTATCCAGTCTGAGACTTCATATCATCCTTATCACTTTTCCATGAAGCATCGCAGTAACCTGTAATATCAAGTTCTGCTTGTGGATCACCCCCATAAACTAAGAACACATCTTTAGTAGCCCTAAGGTACTTAAGAATATTCTTAACAGCAGTCCAGTGAGCTTCACCGGTATCCTGCTGATATCGACTGGTTAAGTTCTGAGCAAACGCCACATCTGGCCTTGTGCTTTTAACCGCATACATAATAGATCCTACAGCCGAAGCATAAGGAACTTTTGCCATGCGTTTCACCTCTTCAGGTGTTGAAGCACAAACTTTCTTGCTCAAGCCATGTTGTTCTTGCATCGGCAAATATCCCTTCTTGGAATCTTGCATATTGAATCTCTTCAATATTTTATCGATGTAAGCACTTTGGCTTAATCCAATTAATCGCTGAGATCTATCTCTATATATCTTAATTCCCAGAATGAAAGCAGCTTCCCCTAAATCTTTCATAGAAAAACACTTTCCAAGATATGCCTTGACTTCATGCAAACTTGGAATGTCTTTTCCCATGATCAATATGTCATCAACATATAATATAAGGAAAATTACTTCACTCCCACTAACTTTGTGGTATACACATGGCTCATCAAGATTTTGAGTAAAACCAAACTTCTTTATTTCACTATCAAACCTTTTGTTCCATTGTCGTGATGCTTGCTTCAATCCATAAATGGATCTTTGAAGTTTGCATACATGATTTGGAAACTTTGGATTCACAAACCCCTCAGGCTGCGCCATGTAGATATCCTCATCTAGGCGACCATTTAAGAAGGCGGTTTTGACATCCATTTGCCAAATCTCATAATCATAGTATGCAGCTATGGCTATGAGAATCCTAATAGCCCTAATGTCAGCTACAGGAGAAAAGGTCTCCTCATAGTCAACACCATACGTTTGAGTAAAGCCTTTAGCTACCAAACGGGCTTTATAGGTGTGTACATTGCCATCCATGTCAGTTTTCTTCTTGAAGAGCCACTTACTCCCAACTACCTTGGCATTAGGAGGAAGGTCTACTTCAATCCAGACTTCATTATCTCTCATGGATTGCATTTCCCCATTCATAGCAACCAACCATTTTTCCTTTTCAGGACTATTAATGGCAGCTTTATAACTAGGCGGTTCATCAAGATCCCCTAGTGTATATTCCTCACATTCTACGTTAAGACATAGACGTTCAAGAGCTTTTACAGTCCTTACGGATCTGCGAATGGGAACCACTTCAACTTCTGGTGGAGGACCCAGACTTTCTGGTTCTTCAGGAAGTTGGTTAGTGTTTTCAGAAGGTAATGCATCATCTTGATCTTCTTCAAGATCATATATTCTCCCACTTAATTCTTGAGATATGAGATCCTTCTCCAAGAAGTCTCCATACCTAGCAACGAATACTTTGTTCTCAGGAGGATAATAAAAGTAGTAACCCATTGTTTCCTTTGGGTATCCTACGAAGATACATTTTACAGATCTTTGTTGGAGCTTGTCACCCGAGTCACGTTTAACGTACGCCTCGCAACCCCAGACCTTAAGATAAGACAGGTTAGGAGCATTTCCATTCCATAACTCATATGGTGTCTTATCTACCTTCTTTGTGGGAACCATGTTAAGAATGCGAACAGCAGACTCTAAGGCATAATCCCAGAATGAGAAGGGAAGAGTTGTTAGATTAAACATAGATCGTATCATATCTTGCAATGTACGATTTCTTCTCTCAGATACACCATTTTGTTGTGGTGTATATGGAGAAGTAAGGTGCTGGACAATTCCTTCCTTAGCTAGATAATCCACAAACTCTTGACTCAGGTATTCACCACCTCTATCGGATCGAAGAGCTTTAATCTTCTTTCCAAGTTGCAACTCTACTTCAGCTTTAAACACTTTGAATGTTTCAAACACCTCATGTTTATGTTTAAGTAAATAAACATAACCATAACGGCTGAAATCATCCGTAAATGTTAAGAAGTAGCTAGCACCTCTCCTTGACACATGTCTAAGTGGTCCACACACATCTGTATGAATAAGACCAAGTAGATCAGAAGCCCTTTCAATCCTATTATTAAAGGGTTTCTTTGTCATCTTCCCACTAATACAAGACTCGCATTTATCAAATGATTCATCATTGATCTTTTCTAAAAGCCCATCATGTTGCAGCTTTTTCATGCGATCCTTGCTTATGTGTGCAAGACGACAATGCCAAAGATAAGATGAATCCAGACTTTTCTTGATTCTCTTATTGTTGATGCTATACATCGAATTATTTTTAACACAAGCATTATCATTATCATTCATATCAAGTTCAAAGATACCATTCACAGCAATAGCTTTAAAATAAAATACATCATTTAAAGAAACAGAAATTCCATTGCTATTAATAGTATGTTCAAAACCAAGGTTCAACAAACATGAAAATGAAATAACACCTCTAACAATTGACGGTGCATAATGACAATTATTTAAAGATAGTACTAGGCCCGAAGGCAACACTAAATTAAATACGCCTATAGCTTCAACTGCTGCATGTGCTCCATTACCCACGTGCAAGAATTGTTGTCCATAGGCCAGCTTTCTCTCAACTCTAAACCCCTGCATAGTATTGCAAATATGAATACCACATCCCGTATCATATACCCAGGAATTTAACTTATGAGTTAGAGTAAATAATTCAATCATAAAGAACGCACCTGAAGAGCTGGGTTTACCAGCTTCACTCTTTTGCTTCTTCAGTCGCAAGTCATTGATGTAGAGTGGACAGTTCCTCTTCCAGTGCCCTACTTCATGACAGTGGTGACAAGCCTGATCCTTCTTTCCTGGAGGACTCACCTTGTTCTTCTTGGGCTGGTGTTGATTCACCTTAGGATTTGGTTGATAGCCCATAACTTGCTTGCCTTTATCAACTTTACCCTTACCCTTGTTCACATGCGATTTTTTCTGGATCCTACCTCCTTGAATTGCCAACACTTGGGGAGTAGGAGCCTTGCCCTTGTTTGGTAAGTGTTTCTCATAGTCAACAAGCAATGCGAGTAACTCAGAAACTGTCTTCCCCGAGCAATGCATGTTGAAGTTCTGTACGAAACCACCAAAATCCTTGTTAAGGGATCTGTTGATTAGGTGAACTTGAACATTCTCGGGGTATGCAAAACCACCTCTTTGAAGTTGATCAAAAAATTCCTTCATCTCATTAACATAGTCATCAACTGGTTTGCCATCATTATGCTTGCAGCTGTGTAACTTGTCAAGAGACTCATACAATTCAACTTCAGGAGATTTTTCATAAGCCTTTTTTAGGTCATTGAGCATGTCATGTGGAAAATGATACTCAAACTTCTTTTGCATCATTGGTTCCATACTTTGAAGCATTAAGCACCCAATTTCATTGTACTTAGCATGCTCAATTTTCCATGCTGCTTTAACCTCATCAGAGGCGTCCGCAGCAGGCTCCTCAGGGCAAGGAGTATTCAAGTAATTGAGCTTACCAGTCGCCCTCAAGACAATTCTGAGCGATCTGTGCCAATCATTGAAGTTTTTCCCAGTCAATTTGGCTCTTTCAAGATGACTCTTGAAAGCAGCATACACGGAGTTATCGGGTTGAGCCATTCTACAGAAATAGAAAAGTTCAAACATTAGTATTTTCGATAATAATTATTCTCAAGAAAATATAATACCCATGGATATATTCATATAACCAACTTAATTTCCTTGAAAATCTAGGATCCAACTTTACATAGTTCCACTACATCAGTTGATCTGCTAGTAGTGGAAGTACAAAAGATGGTAATCTGTCGTACAATAATTGGCAAACATGTTTTCCAATTCCTAGATAATTTATGGGATTTACTACATATTGATTCATCAATATGTCACGTAAGCATGTTTCATCCCATCTTATGCCTTAAGCTCTAGGTCTCACGCATCAGCTTAATTAAGTCGTCTAACTTAGAAACTGCAAATTCATCCATGTGTGGTCTCACGCACACTCGGAAATTTACCTTGTCATTAATTCTGGTCCAGGTCTCACGCATACCCAAAATTAATTCCAAGTGTTCCTTATAGTTAGATGGCACGTAACTTAATTTTTAGGGTATTTAGTTTTTGATGTGACAAAAACATGTACAAAGATGCATGCACTCATCTTTGTATCATTAGTTTTCAAAACAATTTTTATTTACCAATTAGTTAAGAGTAAACCAAAACTATTTACTTGAGGTATTGGGTTCACCAATTAAAGAAGTACCAACAATTATCGCCCACATATCCTACTACTCACATGTTATTCGGATATTTGCCACAAAAGTGGCGCGTGGAATTGAGGTAAATCACCCTTAAGATGACAGTGTACGTAAATAGTGATATAGGTAAGTCGCAGTTGACGCACAAGCGGGCCCGGAGAGCCGGTAGGAGCGAATCTCTTAAAAAACCCCTCTCCAGTTAAACCCCCCACACAGTTTGTCAACTTTGGTCCGCCTTTCACACACTATTGTACAAAAAACATCAATCAAGCAAAAGTTTATGATCTTAGTCTTAAAATTAAGTAACAAAGTTTAGATCTTGCTAGTCTCGCCTGGGAGCCAATTACCGCGCGAAGCGAACCACTGTCGGCACATAAGACACCGCAAGATCCTTACTTTATTACCGATGTTTCACCATTATTAGTCCAATTTAATTTTTCTTTGAAAATTACCCTTTTTATTGCTTACTTTAACATATCACATATAAAAAAAAACAATAAACAAGTAATTAAAAGAAAACAAATAATCAACTAATAATAAAACAATTAAAACAATTAATTGTAATTGAAACATCTAGCCACATGCAATCTTTTTAAACAAATCCTATTAATAATCTATATGTGAATTATTATGTATAGAATCAATAAAACTCCCATTGGTTTTCGAGCGCATTGTACCCAATGGACCACAGACACCAACAATTGGCCGCGTAAGTTTTAATGATAATATACCACGTTGCACATAACCGATTCATTAATTTAATATATATTAGGTCTTCCCTAATTCTTGATTTATTTAAACATGTAGCAAACATCTAAACAATTTAATTCAAGTAATTTTAATCCGTGACTAATTATGCATAAATAGTCACGAATTCATGCATATCATATAACAAAATAGGTCACAAGATTCATAACACAACAATTGTTTAAAGACCTAGGGTTTCTAATTAATCACAATTAATTATTAAAATCACAAACCCTAATTAGGGTTCATAGATAAATTCGACACCCCCCTTTAAATTAGGGTTAGGGTTCGACTATTATAAAAAAACAAATTTTAATAATCAAAACCCTAGAAAAACAATCATGTATATTCTAAACAATTTAAAAGATACGTTTTTTATTGTTTAAGTAATCAATTACATGTTATACATGGCTCTTGATGCCACTGTTGGAATTTACATAGCATGACAATCATAAAACTCCATAATCAAAGTACACATATAGCGGAAGCGTGTAACAATTAGTATAACATATAATTATTAACATAAACATTAAATAGAAAACATACCCGATGCACTTCAATTAATTCTTGAACAATTGAAGATTATTAGATCAATGATAAACCCCTTACCGTTTTTGTTTATCGATCTCTTGATAATAACTATAGTGAGTTATTACCTCGTTCTTGTACACACAAACTAAACCGTATTAAGTTTATGCAAGTAAAACACAAGAAACAATTTTGACAATCAAAATTTCGATCCAAACAAACCCTAAGGTTTGGTTCGACCGGTTTTAGCAAGACAAAGAGAAGAAAAGAGTTTAGGGATAATTGTGTGTACAAAAGATTAACCAAACAATTACCCTTGAGTTTGTTTATATAGTATTTAGAAATCTTGAAGGAAAAGCAAGCCATATGGGTCGACATACCCATTAGTCGGCCGATCCATACAACCCTTAGGGTTCTAGAACTTTTCCTTGTTTCCTAATTACATATAAACACACTTTCCTTATTTTCGTCTAACGGTCGTTAGTCATTTAACTGAAAACACTAACGGTCGTTAAGTTCTCGTGTTAATAATAAATATATAAAATACATTTATTATTATTACTTAATACTCATTTGTAATGTGTGCAATCCCGAGGTCTCGGGTTCGATACTAGACATTTACGTATTAATTATTTAACCATTTCTAACAGCACACTCTCAAGGAAATGCCTTACAAGATTTACGTCTTTCAAATTTTATTTTGCTTCCATCAAATGAAATTATATATTTCAAGTCTTCAGCACAACACCAAGTAGTAAATTTCATGGACCAAAATTATAGAAAACATATTCAGCCAGGACCCGCGTCGTATTCTGTAACCTTTGATCAGTTGGAAAAAAACGTGGTATGCTTGTCCAGAGGAACTCTACGGGAATGATTTGTTATCAGCAAATATCTACAGCCTTGGCATTCTCTTATTTGAGGTGAGAATCTGTTTTAAAAATTTGATTCTCTTATTTGAGGTGAGAATTCTGTTTTAAAATTTGACTTTGTAAAAACCTATATGACTTCGATTCACAAAAATGACATTTTTAAAATTTTAGACTGATTTGAGTTTTTCTGGCCGGTTATACTGGCTCATTTGTATCATTAGAGATGCAATCTGCTGTGATGTCAGATTTGCGTAACAGGATCCTACCACCAAGTTTTATTTATAAAAATCCACAGGAAGCCGAGTTCTGTCTTTGGCTGCTTCATCCTCACCCTGAATTTCGTCCAACAACAAGGTATTATTGCCTCTTCAACCTTTCTTCTGTAATATTAAATTTACATGTTTATTCTACTTGATTAGTGCGTGGTGATAGAATTATAAGACTCATTATAAGTTTGGGAAATATTATATTTGACGTTTTAACGGTAAGGAGGATTGTTTTTTTATTAATCAGAGGGGTATTGTAAGTCATTCAATAGCTCAGTTCACTAATTTAACTGTTTATTGATCTCTGTTAAGTCATTGACTCATTCTAGTACTTTTTGCACATTCTTACAATCAAGACTATTGTATTGTTAATAGCTATCACTAAAAGGCACTGGGTATATATTACTTGGATATACTTGGTCACTAAATTTATATGTATCAGGGAAATGTTACAATCTGAATTATTAATTGGAACCAAAGATTTGAACTCAAAGAGTACGCATACTTCAATTATTGACAAGAGTGAAGATGCCGAGTTTGAAGTTTTACATGATTTTTTAATTTCACTCAAGGAACAAAAGGAAAAGCATGCGTTGGAACTACATCAAACTATACAGCTGTTAGAAACTGATATGCAGATATGTCAGCACAAAAATATATATAGAACGTTCTATGACTCAGATCTATCAGAGACAGATATCAGTCAGCTTGAAAGTGCTTATTATAGTAGGCGGACCCGGCAACCACCTGCTGAAACCGAGTCTAATGAAAGAAATGACTTGGACTTGTTAGGGAATCGTAAAATGTGCTATGAGAAGAACGTTGGTTGCATCAATGATGTTTTAGACGATATATGCAAGTTTATGAGATATCGCGAGTTTAAGGTTTGTGGGTCGTTAAAGAATGGGAATCTTCTGAATTCTGCGAATGCAATTTGCTCTTTGAGCTTTGATCATGATGAGAACTACATTGCTGCTGCTGGTGTCTCAAATCAAATAAAGATATATGAGTTTGAGTCACTTTTGCATGATTCTATTGATGTTAAGTATCCTGCAGTTGAGTTGCTGAACAAATCGAAGGTTAGCTGTGTTTGTTGGAACAAGTACCTCAAGAATTACTTAGCATCAGCGGATTATGACGGCGCAGTTCAGGTTTGTGTTTTAGTACACTTTATTTGCTGTTTTGGGATCATTAGGTTTTAACGTACTGCTTATGTGTTTCTTGTATTTTTCACGATGTAATTGGACCACAGGTGTGGGATGCATTCATTGGTCAAGGACTGTCTTATTATACAGAACACCAACGGAGGGCTTGGTGTGTTGACTTTTCTCTTGTGGATCCTACACAATTTGCCAGTGGAAGTGATGATCGTTCCGTGAAGTTATGGAGCTTATACAATGTACAAAGATCTTCGTTATTTCAAATAGTAACTGTAAGTCTTAAAATCTCATATGCAGTAATATAAACTTTAAATGTGACTATTTATACAGAAAACCTCAAACTGCACAATCAAAAGCGCTGGGAGTGTCTGCTGCGTTCAGTTCTCTCCATGTTCATCAAATCTGTTGGCGTTTGGATCTGCTGATTACAAGATACACTGCTATGATCTAAGAAATACAAGAATCCCATGGTGCACGTTAGCGGGACATCAAAAGGCTGTAAGCCATGTAAAATTTATAGATTCTGAATCCCTGGTTTCGGCATCTACTGATAGCACACTGAAGCTTTGGGACCTTAAAAAAACTAACTCAGAGTCTATCTCTACTGATGCTTGTTGCATGACCTACATGGGTCATACTAATGAAAAGGTATACACATACCCTTAAGCATAAAAAGAATCTAATGGATTTAAGTTTTAACTAAACGATAATTTGGTTTTTTCGTCACTCAGAATTTTGTTGGTTTGGCTGTTCTGGATGGATATATAGCATGTGGTTCTGAATCAAATGAGGTAATACGAGTGTGTTAATTCCTCTTCACTTTATTAAGAATAATTTTGAAACTTTTGAAAATAATGAAGGGTTTGTTTTGTTTTCAGGTTTATTCTTATTATAAAAGTTTTCCGATGCCTATTACATCCTACAAGTTTGGATCTACCGATAGTAATGAGACTGGTGACGGCAATGAACAGTTTGTTTCCAGTGTTTGTTCGAGGGAAATATCAAATATGATTGTTGCTGCAAATTCTATTGGAAGTATAAGTGTGCTTAAAATGTTGTGAGATGGCTCTTACCAAATGAGTAAAACATAGAAGCGTTGGAAGTAGCAGAAATAGATAACCCATATAATGTGGTTTAAGACTTTGTAACTGAGGTGTTGGCTGCTGCTATAGAATCGAGTAGAAAGCTTTAGAGGTCACTTTCAGAAGCGTTGGCTGCTGCTATTGTGATTCCTCTAGCTTTGTAACCGAGATACGAGTACTTTGACTTTTAGGAAAATGGTTCTTCTTCACCTTGTTGGTACTTTGTAGAACACCTTATTGGTTTGTTTACTTGACCACTGTATTTCCGTGATACTGCTTATCAATTCTTCAATGAACTTGCTATTGGTCTATTGTGATAGTTGTAAATATTATATGAAGAAAAATTAAGAACATTGTTGGATGAACTTTCGCTTAGATGCTCGCTCATCCAGAACCGAGTAAGCGTCCATGTCAATGGGAGCGGTAGCCTCTTCTATTTGATTGACTTGCATTTAATCTTTCTTTTTCCGCCACTTGATAAGTAAACATTTGAAATGGAATTTGTGACAACAGGAAACATCATAATCATTACCCAAAGAAGGGTATTTCTTTACTAGTCCCGCCTCAATTTAACCGTAGGTGTTGGAAAAACCTTCAAGATGACTTTTCTTGATTAGCTTGCTAATTCTATTAAAATTGTCTTTGCCGTTCAAAAAAAAAAAAAAAAAACGGATTGACTATCGTCAAAAGGTACTTTTTCCTGTTAAAAACTAACAACAAATAATCCTGAAACTGTCAACATCAGACTTATCTGTCAATGTACATTTCCCGTTATTTTGGTTTGCATGACCTTTATGTGTTCATTTTTCACTGGGTGCATATTTTATACACCATACGGGTGACCATCAATACCCTACAACAAGGCAACCAAAGAAACTCTAGAAACAATCATAAATTCAATGTTATTATTATATATTTTTATAAAAATATTATTCATTACATAATTTCACTTTTCTAATTAATTGTATCTACAACAAGGCAACCAAAGAAACTCTAGAAACAATCATAAATTTTTTACCGTTAAAAAATTATTCATCTATTTTGTGCAACTACGATTGCCATTACACTGAATGTCTTTTAGTAGTCAATGCTGCCATGACAAACAAATGTTGTTCAGACCATGATAAATAAATGTTGTTCAGACCATTCAATCTTTTATTCTTTTCTGCTGTAGAGCAATTGATCAGTGAAGTTGTTAAGTGTGAAGAGCTAGATAACTATGACAAGAATGGCAACCATGGTAAAAAGAAAGCCCTTTACGGTCATTGATGTCGAGTATTTGTAAAGTAAATATTGAAGAGTTTAGGAAAATATATTAAACAAAACATATTTCATGTTCAAACTTATTTGAACTTTATATTAGTTACCGTATCTAATTGTAAAGTAAATATTTAATTTAGGTTGGTTGTAAGACATGAAAAGAAACGTCCCAAAATATAGTGCCTCAGATCTCTACTACATCCAAGTACTCAACTAAAGAATGGGTGTTTTTTTTTACAAAATTCCCGTTGAAAAACATTGACGAACTCTTGGATGGGCCACCGGTTTGTCATACTACTTTTTAAACTATCCACAGTTTGTAATTGCTCTTCAGTGCTACAATATACATTAATATTACTAGTATCATTTTAGCATTGCATATATGTAGGGTGCTATTTCGATTGTTGTTGGAACAAGCATTGCCATATAAGAGGAAGATGGATGGTGGTACCTTGAATGCAGAATTTGCCACAAGAAAGTTATCAAAGGAAGCGAGTATGCTGATCTTCAATCCGAGTGGAATTTGAAATATAATTATGGTGATGGACCTAATCAGTTGTTTTGCGCAAAATGCAATGTTAAACGTCACATCAACTTAGACCTAATCAGTGGTCTATGATCAATTTTGAAACAATATGTACAAATATCTACATGAAATATTTTATATGCTTTATTTACGTTGTATTTCATGTAATCAACAACAACCGGACGTATAACTTTTGTTTTCATAGATTAGTGTTGACGCAATCATATGAACACTTGAAGTTATTGACAAGTTAGGTGTGCATTGCTTTAGGTTCTAAGAGTTGATATTAGACAGACACGTTTTTTTAGGGTTAAGTCCATATATTAGCAACATAATCACTAGTACATTAACGACAAATGCCGACGACATTTTTGCAACCGTGCCGACGTCATAAAATCCCGACGACATGACGTCGACACCCTCTTGTCAACAATGCTCCGTCGATATTCAACTTCCCGACAAAAAACCCCGACGACACGGTGAGACCCACACGTTTTTTCAGTCAAAGTTTTTTGCGGTTCGACAATATTGTCCTGACGACATGTCGTCGGGACCATACTGCTAATTAACGATTGGATTAGTTAAGCCTAATTACTTTGTAAATTAATACCGACGACATGACGTCGGTATTAATTTATCATAGTCAACAAGCAGTCAACGAAAGTGTATATAATACCGACGACATGACGTCGGTATTATTTACGAAGGTCAACAAGCAGTCAACGAAAGTGTTTATAATACCGACGACATGACGTTGGTAAATTAAAACTATACATTGATTTTGATTTTAAATGCCGACGACATGTCGTCGACATTTAATTATATTGCAGCTGCACAGCTGCAATTTTTCAGATTTTTTTGGGAAAATTTTTCGGAAAAAATCTACCAAAACCTGCCTTTCACATCCAAAACCACTAAACACTTATAAACTTTACAAAACGGCTATAAACTTTATAACGGCTAAAACACTTATATATAACCACTAAACACCCTCAAAATACATTAAAACATTATAAACTTTACAAAATGGGTGTTATAATCGCTAGACCTAGCTGCCATATCTACAAATGTTGCAATATCCGCAATGTTCAAGTCGCCAAAAGGTTAAACTATACAATAATAAGATTCAGGTCGCCAAAATATAGTTTCAAAGATAAGTACAACACATATACCTCTACCGCCCCTCGTCATCATCCATATCATCGCTACGACGATCCTCATTTTCACCACTCTCGCTGCCTAAGCGACTCCTAAGCATAAAAAGAATCTAATGGATTTAAGTTTTAACTAAACGATAATTTGGTTTTTTCGTCACTCAGAATTTTGTTGGTCTGGCTGTTCTGGATGGATATATAGCATGTGGTTCTGAATCCAATGAGGTAATACGAGTGTGTTAATTCCTCTTCACTTTATTAAGAATAATTTTGAAACTTTTGAAAATAATGAAGGGTTTGTTTTGTTTTCTGGTTTATTCTTATTATAAAAGTTTTCCGATGCCTATTACATCCTACAAGCTTGGATCTACCGATAGTATTGAGACTGGTGATGGCAATGAACAGTTTGTTTCCAGTGTTTGTTCGAGGGAAATATCAAATATGATTGTTGCTGCAAATTCTGTTGGAAGTATAAGTGTGCTTAAATTGTTGTGAGATGGCTCTTACCAAATGAGTAAAACATAGAGGCGTTGGAAGTAGCAGAAATAGATAACCATATAATGTGGTTTAAGACTTTGTAACTGAGGCGTTGGCTGCTGCTATAGAACCCCATAGAGTAGAATGCTTTAGAGTTCACTTTCAGAAGCGTTGGCTGCTGCTATTGTGATTCCTCTAGCTTTGTAACCGAGGTACGAGTACTTTGACCATTAAGAAAAATGATTCTTCTTCACCTTGTTGGTACTTTGTAGAACACCTTATTGCTTTGTTTACTTGACCACTGTATTTCCGTGATACTGCTTATCAATTCTTCAATGAACTTGCTATTGGCCTATTGTGATAGTTGTAAATCTTTATATGAAGAAGAAAAATTAAGAACATGGTTGGATGAACTTTCGCTTAGATGCTCACTCATCCAGAACCGAGTAAGGCAGTAAGCATCCATGTCAATCGGAGCGGTAGCCTCTTTTATTTAATCGACTTGCATTTAATCTTTCTTTTTACGCCACTTGATAAGCAAACATTTGAAATGGAATTTGTGACAACGGGAAACATCATAATCATTGCCCAAAGAAGGGTATTTCTTTACTAGTCCCGCCTCAATTTCATAGTACTCCACCGTAGGTGTTGGAAATACCAAGTCTGGATGATTGTGTTCAGGGTTTTGCAGTAAAAACCACTTCATGTTACAAAATTATAAAAATGTAAGCGAGTACAATCTTACAATTTTCAGCGTTAAATCTGAAGAAAAAAAACACTATCATTTGAATGATACGGATGAAGAGATGTTCAAGAAAGCATTCTCTATTTTGAAAGTCTCGAACATGCTACTATAATATCGTATAGCGAACGTGGCTTGAAAAGTATCATGAACTATTGTCAACTTCTCATATTATATATAAGAAAAGCCAATAAGCTTTCGACGAAAAATATGAAAGTCGTTCAAACTATTAGTCCATTCAATGAAATGAATGTGACAATAATAATGATAATCATTATATACATACGAGGCCTTACGAACCCGTGTGATGCACCAGCTGTGCTTTTGGTTGAATATCTACGTGTTTTGTACGTAATTTTTGTGCAGATGTTTATATATTTTTTATCAAGGTTGCGTCAATGTTTGTATTATAAGTTTTATGTAATCAGTTATATGTAACGTATTAGGTTGTTAATTTTAATTTTTTATTTTGTTCAATAAGTTTGTTTTCTGTGTTTGTTATCACGGGATGAAGATTGTTGGTGACTTTATTTCATCACTTTTAATTGAGTTTCAGTGAAACAATCAAAATGATATTTAGGTTTTATAATGTAGAAATTTGTTTTACCTTTTTGTATGTTTGTAAATTGACGACATTTTGGCATTCTTTCTTCTAGATAATCTTTGCCTATTAGGCTCTACATCAACACTCATTATCGATGATGAAGATATACATGTAATAAAATAATTTAAATGTGGAATAAGGTGATCACAATATCAATACTTAGAGATCTAAGTAACATACATTTGCATGAAATATTATTGGAGGCAAGTTTTGAAATCTAATCATGATTCATTACATAAGTTATGTGGTTTTTGCAGTGGACACCATCTTCTGCCGAGTCTCAGCTTGCAAACTCTCCTTCCTAGAATCTGATCATAATTCATCTGCAATGTGCAACTAACCATCATCTGCAATGTGCAACTAACCATTTTATGGTTCTAAGCATTTTTTCAATTAATGACAAAAGTGACTATAAAATAAATACTAAATCAACAAACTACCAAAACTACTACTATTAATCTCATTATAAAGAAACCATAACAGCAACCTACTTGATATCTATTTATGTGTGACCATATATTGGTCCACCTTTTTTCTAAAAGATTTAACTCAGTCACTATATTTCTTTAGTGAAAGGAGAATATATTGAGTGATGATGCAGAGTTAGAAGCAACAACAGGGCACATAGTGACCCTAAACAAATAGATTCCGAACGCTCTTTTAAGTACGATATAAAGCCGAGTCTCGTGGCTATTTCAGTGGAAGCATTAAACGCACAAAGACCCCTAAAAAACTGCAGTTCTCTGCATCCCAAAAACCCGTTAAAAGTGAAGCTTTTTTCGGCACAGCCAGGGACCCTAAAACAGTATTAAACACACACAAACACGCTTCTGATATCTTAATCCTGACATATATTTTTTTTTAATAGCAGATTATCCAGGCAGAAGGTGTTTAAGAGACATATGTAACTGAGTTTACTTATCTTGTTTTGTTTATATCCACCACGACAAAAAACTAATTTTACTAACCATGTGTTACTCAGACATGACTATCATTGGCCTTCAAGGCTAGCAATATAACAGAATAATGTAAATCAACTATAACAACATAATTACAAATTCGACGCGTATATACTTCTAGAGTGTTCATCTTAAGCTATTCATTTTGCACGGTCTGGTGAAACATGAAAATGTGTGAAACACATACCTCTCCGGAACTAATCTCATTTTCCCATATACATGTTCCCCTGCATCAGCAAGAAAATTTAATGACTACTAATGTTATGAATTTTGATTTTAAGTCGCTGGTACTATAGTGATGGAATCAGATAGTACCTGTGTTTGTGGTTGGTGGTTCAATGATTATAAGCGAACCTAACTTCGTAGCAGTCCTCATCTTAATTCATATTTCCAACAGATTATATAGATACATCATACATGTAAAACTGATAACCCAACCTTAACTTAAATAATAGAACTAAAGTAACCAAAATTTCTGACATTTTCATTTGCAATCCGTTGAATGTCCATTTGGCTTCAGTGCTCTTCCCCATCATATCATGCAACACCTAATATGCACTCAATAAATCAACAAAACATCTAAAATAATAATGATATTTTCAATTATATAAAAAGGGATTAAGCAACAACCTCCTACATGCAATTCTAAGTTTAGTAACAGAATTTTCAAAACCATAACACCTGCAAAAATTAGGAGAAAAACCAACAAAACCCACATCAGATAAATCGATTCAAATCCATACATCAAATTCTGTATACAGGGGGTGTTTAAATAAGCTCAATTACCCGGCTTATATGCTTATTTCAACTTGGAAAGACCAATAAACTCACTTTTTTCCGGATTATGAGCTTATTAACTTAAGCTAATGGCTGATCAAAGTCTATAAGCCCATAATCTGGAAAACTGGCCTTATGAGGTATTCGAACTAAAATAAGCCGATAAACTAACTAAATAAGCTATTTCAAACAATTGCACAGCTTTTCATCTAAAAGCACGATATTTAGCATCGATACTCACACTGTATGTTGACATAAATAAATGCCTAAAAACATTATCAATATTTATTCATATCTCTATGTTTTGATGATCACAAAATGTAAACTCATTAAAACATAAACTTATAAATTAAACAAGTACTTAGTTGTAAATATTCACTTCTACAACTAAAATCACTTAAGGTATGAATGAACTAATGCTTAATGCATTATATGATCAAAGGAACATTTTCTTAATAACTAGATTTTTTATAAAACATCAAAAACATTTTATATATTTTTGAAAAACATTTTTGGTATTAAATAAAAATGTTTAATCTTTTATAAAAATATGAATTCAAATTTTTAACCAAAATCAGTTAAAATGTTCCAGAAAAACCTTCCCCACAAAAAGACAAATCTGGGCAACGGACACCTTGGGCGGCCCCCTTAATTTTACTAGGCGGCCCCCTTAAAATTAAGGGGACTGCCCCCCCTATTTAAGGGGGCCGGCCACGCTCCAGTAGGTCTCCAGCTGTCCAGTTTTTCTCCTATAAATACCAGCCTTCTCCTGGATTTTTACTCACCCTTTTGCACTAAAACTTTCTGTTGTAGATCTCATTTCATATCTAAAAAAACCTTTGATCATGTAATCTTAAGCATTGGTTTCCAAGTGATCCAAGCTTCCACCATCCAAGTGCAAAAGAAGAATACTTCTATCAATCAAGATTAGAAGTATTACAACTTAGTATCATCTTGTTACTTAAGTTGTGTGTTTAACAAAGTTTGTAAATCATTCATTCATTTGTATGTAAGGTGTGTGTTGTAGATTAGTGTTGTGTGTAAGTAGTGAAGATGTTGTATAAGTAGTTGTGGTATAGAAGTTGTGAGGTCAAAGTGTAGAAGTCGTGAAGCCGTTGTGTAGAAGTCGTGAACCCGTGGTGTAGAAGTTGTGAAGCCGTAGCTTAGAAGACGTGAAGTCCTTGTGTTGAAGTCGTGAAGCCGTAGCATAGAAGCTGTGAAGCGGTCGTGTTAAAGTTGTGAAGTCCTAGTCGTGAAGTTCTTGTGTTGAAGTCGTGAAGCCATAGCATATAAGCTTTGTAGCGGTCGTGTTGAAGCAATGAAGTCCTAGTCGTGAAGTCTTAGTGTTGAAGTCGTGAAGCCGTAGCATAGAAGTTGTGTAGCGGTCGTGTTGAAGCCGTGAAGTCCTAGTCGTGAAGTCCTAGTATTGAAGTCGTGAAGCCGTAGCATAGAGGTTGTGTAGCGGTCATGTTGAAGTCGTGAAGTCTTAGTCATGAAGACATGGTGTTGAAGTCGTGAAGCCGCATCATAGAGGTTGTGTAGCGGTCGTGTTGAAGTCGTGAAGAAGTCGTGAAGCAGTTGTGAAGCCGTTGTGAAGTAGTCGTGAATAAGTTGTGAAGAAGTTGTGTTGTGAAGTTGTGAGATTGGTTCTAGCTACGTTTAGAACTCGACATTTAGCTTTGTGTCGTTAAACCCGTGTAAGCCAAAGTTGTGTACGGTTTTCTCCGCCATAAGGGAGCTTATTGAAGTTGTGAAGAAAACTCTCGAGCAAGGTGTGCTCGGGGAGTGGAGTAGGGCAAGGAAGGTGTCCTTGTAGCCGAACCACTATAAATCTCTCGTGTCTCGGTTAGATCTTTCCATACCTTATTTATTTCTTTACTTGCATCGTCATTACTTTCATACACATAGGCTTATATAATTGCTAGTATTAATTAGAGGTCGACTTCACATAAAGATCAATTTGAAAATCCATTCAAGAAACCAAAACTTTTACAATCAATTTAAAAGAATACATATATAACTAATAATAAGGTTCAAGTTTTATTTTTCATACAAACTTGAATCTAAGTGTTTTAAAAATAAACAAAGGTTTTCATAATAAAATTAAAAAGACGTAAAACTATTCAACCCCCCCTTCTAGTTTTCCACAATTGGTATCAAGAGCCACGTCAATCAAGATCTTTAAAATATACTGTATTTTAAAACTTGAATCGATCTATGGAATTCGAAAAATATCTAGAAAGGGAATCTTTGTTAAAACCACCACTATTTGAAAACTATACTTTTCTTGAATGGAAAAATAAATTTGAAACTTATGTGAAATCAATTGATCTAGATCTTTGGCATGTCATTTCGATTGGTGATTTTGAAAGTCAAACAAAAACATATTTTGAAAGTTAAACAAAAACATATTTTGAATGTCAAACAAAAACTGATTTTGAAAATCAAACAAAAACGGATTTTGAAAGACAAACAAAAACGGATTTTGAAAGTCAAATTGATTATTTGAAAACAAAGAATGAAATAAATAATAAAGCTAAAATAATTATTTATAAAACCTTGTCAAAAGTTGAATATGGAAGAATATTCTTCTGTAAAACGGCAAATGATATTTGGAAAAATTTCTTAAACTTTCATCAAGAAAAATGTCAAGCCAAAGATAAGGATTTTGATCTTGTACATGAATTAGTTATCTTAGAAAATTTAATAGATAAACATTTAGATAAAATAGATACATGTGCTACTAGTTCAAATGTTGTTAATGAAGGTGTTAACGACGAAGACTACATGAATCAACTCCAAAGTGAACTCAATCCAAAATCATGGAGTGACACAGACGAAGGAGAAGATCATCATCCGACTCACCTATCATTCACACGTCGATCATCATCTGAGACATTACGAAGAAAAGCTAGGACGTGAGGTAAGTTCTCTTTTTAAATTTCATAAGTAATTACTTCATGCATATAATCTTATTAATGCCTTAGGATACGCTTAGTCTGATAGGTTGCTTTGCCTTTACACTTTAGTTATATTCATTCTGTGGCTTAATGAACTAGAAACTCTTTAGTTAGCCCCCCTAAGTATTAGTAAACCAAGCAATCTTCATAGTTGGTACTCTTCGATAGGTAAATTTAGGAACTTAATTTCTTCTAAAAAGAGAATGACTACTGGAGAACCTATTGACTAGAAACTCAATTTGACCTAACGGTTGAATTGCTTCTATGTGAGAAGTTGGGTGTGTGTAACCCGTAAAAACGGTCGTGTTTAGCCTGAATTGAGCACCACTAGTAATAGTCTCATACTTATTCTCCAACTTGAATACATTATTCTTCCTAAATATACCTAACGATAGTTTACTATTATGAACTTTGCTTTTCACTAAAGCTTTTCATTCCTAGATGTATGTCATCCTGCATATATAAAATTTCTAGATGTTTACTTGCTCCTATGTGATTTGACTGCATGCCTTCGTAATTATTTGTTTAGTTGAATGCATTGTCATTATAATAGCTTTTGTTTTTCTCTAACTACTCTGACATGATGTATTTTTGTATTTAGTCATAATACATGCGTAAATGTCATAGGATATGTAGAAAGAGGTAGCATGTGACAATAGACTTAACCAATACCCTTGAGCATGAGATCTTTCATAAACCACTATTTTTAAACCTATAATTAATGGGACTTATTTTTTAAATTTGCAAAAACTTCACATTTTAGAAAAATGATTTTTCAAAAGATTATGACACATTTCTATTAAACATGTTTCACCATCCTACCTTTCTTCCAAACTTGTGTCTATAATTACGTGTTTATCAAAAACCAAAGATTGGAAAAATATGTTTTCTTTCCTCATAAAAACATTTTGAAATTAAGCCAAAACTATTTCATTAATATATTTTTCACATCCACATAAAACCTACTTTCAAGCATTGTTGAATAATGCCAAAAACATTTCTTTAAATCATGCTTGGTGATCTCATATATGTCATATATACTTGTGTATATGACACTTATAAGTGAACTAAATCAAAAATGAAAAATCATGGTTTACTTATTAAAGATCTCACTTGGTACAAGTCTAGAAGTTCATGCTATCACAACTCCCCATTCCCCTGTACATAGATAATCATTAGGATTAATTAACTAGCCTTTTAATCTTCCTAAGTATGATACTATGAATTACATGGTGCTATGTATTATCTTCTTGTCTAATATATGTATATACATGTTATATGCTTAATGAGTAGTGTGCATGTTAGATAAAGTTGCTTAAATAAATATGCCTAGCATATATGAGTTATTAAATCCTAAATTGCCTTGAAAGAAGTTGGACTTGCTTGAAACTAAACCCAAAAATACAGCCTTTTCTACAAATTTATTCCAAAAACCCATTTCCAGTAATCTGGAAGTCAGCAGATGGGCGGCCCCCTTAAATACCCAGGCGGCCCCCTTAAAATTAAGGGGACCGGCCCCTATTTAAGGGGACCGGCCATCTGGAGTGACGGATTACTGATTTCTTTTTCAATTTCCAACCCATTCTATCCTATACTTCCCAAAATTCACAAACACATTTTGTCACAAACCACCCTCCAAAATTTACCTTCCACAATCACATCATCTGGAGGAGAAAGCTTGACATTTGCCATAACCCAACAAATGATGTTGTTCAAACTCAACCAACACCTAAACCTCATCCTAATGAACCCTTTCACACACATAACCTATCATCCATATGTCCACCTTCATTCACTCATAATTACCCAAGTTCATAAATGTCTCCACCACCAAAAGTGTCACCACCACTTCCACCAAATAACAACCACTCTCCATTATCATCACCTTCCACTCAACACTTGAAGTTCATTGAAGAACTCAAGGAAGCCCATGAGCTTAATGCTCTCCTTGCTTTTCACCTTGCTCAAAGCAACTTAAACCCATCACCATCCATCTCACCATCATTACCATCATCACCACATCACTTGAGTCAAATTGAGAAACATGTCAACAATTGTCCTTGTTGCATCTTTCTCCAAAATCAAACCATCGCCTTAAATGAGCGTCTCACTTGGATTGAGTATCTTCTCACTAGATCTAATCCAACACCACCACTTGAACAACATCAAAACCCTCATTCAACATGGTCAAGTCCAAGCTCTCCACCTCCAATTCCTCCATCAACACTTTCTCCAACATCCATACACCCAAACTTACAACCCCATTAATCCAATTCCTCCATCAACACTTTTTCTACCCGCTCTTTACCATCATCCATCCAAAATAATTCAAGCTTTTCATGTCTCAAGCAAGTCAAATGGATCTCTTAGGCAATTTAAAATTTTCTACTTATTGTATGCTATAAGCAAAATATGTGTTGTATCAATAATTATGTTTTTAACATAATTATTTTCAACTAATGAATGCTTTATTTCTTGTCTTTAATATATGATTGTTATGCTTATTGCTTGTATACTTGATATCATGATATATATATACATGCTTGATGATTAATAACATGCTTATTCCATAATATGTTTTAAATGTATGCATGCGTATTTAACATGTTTATGCCACTATTTAATCATTCTTGATGTACATGATTCAAATGGAGCTTGCTGCAAAAACACCCTAAAAAATGACCCTTTTCTGGAAATTTTTCAAATTTGGTCGCCTGGGAAAACACCAGATAGGCGGCCCCCTTAATTCCCTAGGCGGTCCCCTTAATTTTAAGGGGGGCGGTCTACAATTAAGGGGACCGGCCATCTGGGCAGTAAAATTTACTGTTTTCTTTTGCATCTTGCGACCCCTTTTATCTAGCCCAAACCTTACCTAAATCAACCATCACCTCCATCAAACACCCATTTTCATTCACCATGCTATCACCAAAATCATCTCTAAGACACCAAAACTCCATCACCACCACCTCAATGTTAATCCCCAAGTGCACCAAATGCACCATCAAAAACACCCTTTCATCCATCAATAACTACATCAACTCACACCTTTCATCACCGCCATCAAGAGCATCAACTCCACCTCCTACTCAAGAACCTCCATTCACCCAACTTGTCATTTCCATATCACCAATAACACCTTTTGATGCTCATTTCTCATCATCACCAATACCACCACATCCACAACCAAACCATCATCTTTGGTCTTAGAGATGAGATACACTACATGTTTTCATCCCTTGAACACATGCTTAACAACCAACCTCCACCACAACCTCCATCATTTTCACCCACTACACTACCACCACCTTCATTCTCACCAAATTAAGCATATGCAATGCTTAATCAAAAATAATTTTTCAAACCATTTTGTGTGCAAGCCCCATGGAAGATCATGTACTCCTAGAATGATTATGTAGATTGCATTACTTACTAGCTAATGTAGGATTGAATATAATCTTGGATGGTTGTGTATTGATACACAATATTTTTAATGAATGTCCTTATATGCATGCTTATTTTTGCTATATATATATATATATATATATATATATATATATATATATATATATATATATATATATATATATATATATATATATATATATATATATATATATATATATATGCTTGTGCTTCTAATATTTTTCTTGCAAGTATTCCATATATCGATTCCTTGGTGCCCTCAAACGAGGGGGAGCACACATCAAGGGGGAGTTCTCGTTCCGACAAATTTTGTCTCTAAAACTTGTCGGCTCAACCTTTTTGATGCTACAAAAAGGGGGAGAAGTGAATATAAACTCACTAAATACTTGTCCAAAAATAATTTTTTGATTTAATGAGTTTAGGTTTTGTAATCATCAAAAAGGAGGAGATTGTTGACATAAAGAAATGCCTAAAAACATTATCAATATTTATTCATATCTCTATGTTTTGATGATCACAAAATGTAAACTCATTAAAACATAAAATTATAAATTAAACAAGTACTTAGTTGTAAATATTCACTTCTACAACTAAAATCACTTAAGGTATGAATGAACTAATGCTTAATGCATTATATGATCAAAGGAACATTTTCTTAATAACTAGATTTTTTATAAAACATCAAAAACATTTTATATATTTTTGAAAAACATTTTTGGTATTAAATAAAAATGTTTAATCTTTTATAAAAATATGAATTCAAATTTTTAACCAAAATCAGTTAAAATGTTCCAGAAAAACCTTCCCCATAAAAAGACAAATCTGGGCAACGGACACCTTGGGCGGCCCCCTTAATTTTACTAGGCGGCCCCCTTAAAATTAAGGGGACCGCCCCCCCTATTTAAGGGGGCCGGCCATGCTCCAGTAGGTCTCCAGCTGTCCAGTTTTTCTCCTATAAATACCAGCCTTCTCCTGGATTTTTACTCACCCTTTTGCACTAAAACTTTCTGTTGTAGATCTCATTTCATATCTAAAAAAACCTTTGATCATGTAATCTTAAGCATTGGTTTCCAAGTGATCCAAGCTTCCACCATCCAAGTGCAAAAGAAGAATACTTCTATCAATCAAGATTAGAAGTATTACAACTTAGTATCATCTTGTTACTTAAGTTGTGTGTTTAACAAAGTTTGTAAATCATTCATTCATTTGTATGTAAGGTGTGTGTTGTAGATTAGTGTTGTGTGTAAGTAGTGAAGATGTTGTATAAGTAGTTGTGGTATAGAAGTTGTGAGGTCAAAGTGTAGAAGTCGTGAAGCCGTTGTGTAGAAGTCGTGAACCCGTGGTGTAGAAGTTGTGAAGCCGTAGCTTAGAAGACGTGAAGTCCTTGTGTTGAAGTCGTGAAGCCGTAGCATAGAAGCTGTGAAGCGGTCGTGTTAAAGTTGTGAAGTCCTAGTCGTGAAGTTCTTGTGTTGAAGTCGTGAAGCCATAGCATAGAAGCTTTGTAGCGGTCGTGTTGAAGCAATGAAGTCCTAGTCGTGAAGTCCTAGTGTTGAAGTCGTGAAGCCGTAGCATAGAAGTTGTGTAGCGGTCGTGTTGAAGCCGTGAAGTTCTAGTCGTGAAGTCCTAGTGTTGAAGTCGTGAAGCCGTAGCATAGAGGTTGTGTAGCGGTCATGTTGAAGTCGTGAAGTCTTAGTCATGAAGACATGGTGTTGAAGTCGTGAAGCCGCATCATAGAGGTTGTGTAGCGGTCGTGTTGAAGTCGTGAAGAAGTCGTGAAGAAGTCGTGAAGCAGTCGTGAAGTAGTCGTGAATAAGTTGTGAAGAAGTTGTGTTGTGAAGTTGTGAGATTGGTTCTATCTACGATTAGAACTCGACATTTAGCTTTGTGTCGTTAAACCCGTGTAAGCCAAAGTTGTGTACGGTTTTCTCCGCCATAAGGGAGCTTATTGAAGTTGTGAAGAAAACTCTCGAGCAAGGTGTGCTCGGGGAGTGGAGTAGGGCAAGGAAGGTGTCCTTGTAGCCGAACCACTATAAATCTCTCGTGTCTCAGTTAGATCTTTCCATACCTTATTTATTTCTTTACTTGCATCGTCGTTACTTTCATACACATAGGCTTATATAATTGCTAGTATTAATTAGAGGTCGACTTCACATAAAGATCAATTTGAAAATCCATTCAAGAAATCAAAACTTTTATAATCAATTTAAAAGAATACATATATAACTAATAATAAGGTTCAAGTTTTATTTTTCATACAAACTTGAATCTAAGTGTTTTAAAAATAAACAAAGGTTTTCATAATAGTTTTACCGTTTTAAAATTCTTTTGCTTCGAATACTTAACGTGATTTCAAAGTTATGAAACAATAAACAATATATAACAAGTAAATAAAGAAAGAAACAATCAAACCACAACACGGATGTTTATAGTGGTTCGGTCTACAAGGACTCTCTTCCTTGCCCTACTCCACTCCTCGAGCCTCTAACTCGAGAGTTTTTCTTCACTAAGAAACAAGCTCCCTTCTCGGCGGAGAAAACCTTTATACACATCGCTTACACTTTTTCCGGTACAAATCTAGATACCGAGTTCTTTTACAAGGGCACAACCACTCCCGACACTCTATGTATTTTAAGGACTAAAATACTAACTAGACTCTACTGAGGTATATGAATGATTGGTACAACAATGATGTGTGAAAAACAACTAATTCACACAGTAACTAATCTAACAAGTCTTGCAACGCTTAGTTGAAGCTTGTGATGTTTTGATCTCTTTGCTACAAAAGAAAGATCACTAAGAATGTAATATGTAATATGAATGGGTTAGTAATGAATGAAAGAATGAATGAATGTTGTTTATGCTAAAAGTGATGAGTAAACATGAGTGAGTGGCTTGCTATTTATAGGCAAACTGGACAAACAACCCACGGATTTGGCGGATCCAAATTGAGGGATCCGTCCGTGTATCCCTTTGGTTCCGCCAGAGCCTGACAGCAAATCTTCCAAAATCTTTCCAAATCTTGCCAAGATATTACCATATCTAATTCTTTGTGTGAAGATCTAACCATGATATTCTTAAGATCTTCAAGATATCCTAAAGATATCAATATGATGTATGCCATGATGTCATTGTACAATTTCCATTTTAAAAAATAAAATGTAATATGTAAATGTAAATGTATGTAACATGTATGTACCATGTATGAACTAGTGATCATGTATGTAGCATGTTATGAGTTTAAAAGCTTGTAACTATATATGTAAAAGACTTAACTTATATTTATGCTTTGCTAAAGATAAAATTTATAATTGTCATTAACAAAATATAGCAAAGATCGTAAAATATAAATAACGTGTTTAGACGATATTTGTATTAACAATCTTACCCTTTTTGTTGATGACAAAACATAAAGTTTATTTTTAAGCAATGAAGTAAATAAAGTGCAAGTCTTTTAAAAATATAGATTAAACTTGTTTTATGCAAATTTAAAATCAATTTTGCCATTTTAAATTGTATGAAATGTATGATGTATGAGTTTAATATAATCTCCCCCTTTTTGTCTAAACAAAAAGAGGAAATGCATAGCAGAATGTAGTGAATGGCCCTTGGTGATTACTCCCCCTAATTGGAGTGCCAAGTATGATGAGACATGGATTTTAAGTGCTTAATAGCTCCCCCTTGGACAATACTCTCCCTAATTGGAGTGCCAATATTATGATGCTTGAATGAAAAAATCTACAAAAACAAATGTTAGTGCTAGATGAGCTCCCCCTTGATCAATACTCCCCCTTGTTAGGGTGCCAAAGTATATGATTCAATGATGAATGATGCTACAAAAATAAAGGTTAGTGCATGATTAGCTCCCCCTTGATCAATACTCCCCGTTGCTAGGGTACCAACGTATATGATGCAAGGATGAGAAATGCTACAAAACAAAGGTTAGTTTTAGATAAGCTAACCAAGTAATATGATGCATGAGTAACGAGAACTACAAAGGTTCAACCAAGAATAATAGTTCAACCAATTCAACCAAGTATAATAGGTCAACCCAAGTATAATAGTTCAAACCAAACACAATTGTTCAAACCAAGTATAGTAGTTGAAACCAACCATATAATACACAATTAGTGATCACAATCAACACATGAACAACAACAAACACCTTTCAATTGAAAATTATTTGTGACAAATGCCACAAATGAAGATGCTTACAAAGGAAATAAAAGTAGAAAATAACTAATAAAGAAAAAGAGTCCTAAACATAAAAATCCTAGAAAAGAAAAAATTCTAAGAAAAGCTCCTAGTGAGCATCTATTGTGGTGGGTGTGAAAGAGCGTTGAGTCGCTCAAGGATATGGTTCAAGATGAACCTCATTTCATTTTGTAACTCATGAACCAAAATGTTGGTTCGTTGAGTGAGATAGGCGGTCTGCTCACACATGGGACAACCATGTCGAGGGAAGTTGGGTGGAAGGTTTGGTTCATTAGTTGGTCGTGGAGGTGGTGGAGGTGGTGGAGCATGAGTTGATTGTTGGTTTGGGTTTGGTGGAGACATGATGGAGGCAAGCAATGTGGATTGTAAATCCATTGCTTCATTAAGGTGGGAATCCACCATGTTTGAAAAGGCGTAGAGGCGATCAAGTTCCTCATTTATTTCGCCTTGAGTTTGTGGTTGGTTTATCCACATTGACTCATCAATGGCTTGGAGTGTGGATGTTGGTAAGAAAGGTTGAAGTTGAGGTTGTTGTGGTGGAGCTTGTTCACGGTAAAGGGGACCATGAATGTCCCTATAGATGGGATGGAAAAGAAGTGGTTCTCTATGTGAAGGTTATACCTCAAAAGTCATTGGTGGTAGATTGGTGGACCTAGGTGGAAGGTCTTCCAAGGTTTCTAGATAGGGATGTGGTGAGGTTGGTGGAGTTGCAAACAACTCAATGGGTTGGAGTTTGGGTGAATGAGGAGGTGATGGTGATCTTGTTACTTGAGATGGTGCGGGTGGTGGTGTGGTAGCCACTGGTGTTTTAGAAGGTGGTGGAGTGGTGATTATGATATGGGGTGGTGTTGGAGTTGATAAAGTAAGGAAGTTCTCATTTGCAATGGGAGATGAGATGTTCAAAGGTGATGATTCTTCGGATGAAGAGTTGAGATTGACAAAACAGCAAGGTCTAACACTCATTCTTGCTGTTCTTTTTTGTGGTCTGGATGTTGAGGAGTTGTTTGATTTGGTCATTGTGAGGGAGAAGGTTGCTTAGAAATGCAGAAATATTGCTTAGAAATGATGGTGAAGATGTGAGAAATGATCAAACAAAAGCTCCTAATTTATAGACTCCAAGGTTTATGGAAGAGTGTGTTTAGATGTGATGTTGATCCATAGAAATATGTCGGTTCCTGTTAGGAATATAAATATTCATGTGAAGACTCGGTCACCCCGAGTATCTGTTTAGCATTTACGTAGCTCGTAGGTATATTATTACTAGTTTAGTATTTTTATTATTAGTTAAGATATATTAGTATTTGTAGAGTGGGTTGGGTCTTTACCCACTGTCAGCTCACTCTACAGCCCGCTAGGGGCACCTAAACAATGTAGTATAAATACCCCTTCCCACACATGGGAAGGGTAGGAGCTTCTAATCTAATATTTCACAAGTTTCCTTCACTCTCTCTCTCTAGAACTTCCACCTTCTTTCTCTCTATAAATTCGGTCCAAGATCTCATCATTCGTGTGTTATAAGTTAAGTGAATATGTTACAATTGGTATCAAGAGCCATGGTTAGGTCTAGCTATTCATATTCACGAATTTGTGGTGAGATTTTGGCAATTTTGTGTGGTTTTTTTGTGGATCGTATGGTATGCTCAAGAAAGTCATTGGTATAGCTTTGTTTATGGTTCAAATTGTTTAAACTTAGTACCTTTGTGTTCACATAGCTTTATAGTTGAGTTTCCTGGCAATCTACGGTTGATTTAGTGTGTTTGGTGGAAGATTGAAAGCGTTTCTTGATAGCGGTTTGAGTCTCGGAAGTACTTTCATCATAGCGGTTTGAACATCGTTCAGGAATTCGTGTTAGCGGTTTGAGTTGTTTGGGAAAATATTGGTAGCGGTTTGATCAAAGCCTCTGACAGCGGTTTGGCATTTTAACCAAAACTGGAAAAGGACAAAAACCACTGAAAAGGACATTTTGTCTAGTTGCGGTAGCGGTTTGTGAGTTTTTGTCGCTTGCAGTTTGTCGTATTGTTCAGCGGTTTGAGTTTTGTGTGTAGCGGCTTGACTCGCAGCGGTTCTGGTATTAGCGGTTTAGATATAGCGGTTTGGACTTCGGGTTTAGCGGTTTGATTTGTAGCGGTTTGGTTATCTTAGTTCTGCGGATTAACAATACTGCGGTTTGATCCTTGTGTTGTGGTAGCGGTTTGAACTTAGCGGTTTGATAATCCATATTGTGGTTTATTATTTGTTTTAATCTACTCATAACACAACAACACCATAATTCACATACGTCAACCAACAATCACCACTTTAACATACAATCACCAATCCTTGTATCGGTCCAACAAGAATCATATCACATCCAGTTCATTATCATTACACATACATGTCTTCACAATGCTTACCAATTCAAATGCCTTCATATCTGAGGTACTTAAACTGTACGACACGAATGATAAGTGTGTGACTGCCAATCCTGCACGACATACGAACGTGTATGATTCTGATAATGCTAACATGGAATTATCATGCTCGAATTCTCACGAGAAAGAATGTTCACAGTCACTAATGTTGATCAAAGAAAAGGAAAGTCGAATTGAATGCTTTCAACTGCTTCACTCACATCTCAAAAGTTTGTTTGAACAACCTGGGTACTTGGGAGGTTACAAACGAGCCTTTGCAACGCTTTTTGGTTAAGATGTTCAGGACTTCACTGTCAAAATGATCCTATATTTAAATCAACTTGAACAACAGCTTGACAAAGAAGAATTTTCTGAATTAAGATCCAGAGCTGCTTTAAGTGTGATCAACAACCAACTCCAGGTGTTCATTGATTCGCAATACACTGAGGACTATGACTATGACAGTCAAATGACAAAAAGGTGTTTTACTAACTACACTGGAACTGAGGTTGGCATGTTCAGAACAACATTATTACAATTGATGAGTAATGTTAAGGGGTTCATTGAAGAAAGGGTTCAACAAATGGGGAATGGAACAAAATCAGACAAGTTTGATGATAGTGACTGCACAGGAGGTGATTTCACAATGTGTGAGAATGCAGCTTACGAACCTGAATATCACCAAGCACAGTCTGCTGAGGTACATCTGTCTGATCAAGATAATGACCTTTCTAATGAACTACAACATACTGATCCAATAAAACCTACAAATGACACCTATCTGATGGAAAAGACTGATAGCGATATCATCTCTGATTCAACAAATACGTGTCATATGGAAGGAGAAATTGATCAGGATGCTGAACATGATGATGCGTCACAGTATTTGCCTATGGCTGAGCTTTCCAAATCAAATGACATGGTTGAAAAAGAAGTTTATGATGAACTCTCTAACAAACTTTTACGACTTGAAAAACACTGTATTGATCTTGAAATCTCAATGCAACAAAAAGAAGAAAGTCTTCAAACCAACCTAACATGTAAAAATCCGGAATATCCTGAATTCCGTGAATTTTTTTATAATAAACGATTTGAAAGCTCAACTAGAGGCCAAAAACTCGACGATCAAAAATCTGAAAAACAGTCTGGCTGAGATGTGTGACACGTGCACTGAAGTAAAGGCTAAACATGATAAGAAAGTGGCTGAATTAATCACTGAAAACGAGTCTTTGAAAATGCAATGTAAAAACCAGAGTGATAATATCAAAGAAATGAAGACTAAGTGTGTAGAACAGATGAACTCTTTGGTGGATAAAACTGATGCATTCAAAGCTCAAATTCAAGAGAAAGGTTTCACAATCACCGCCCTTAAGAACGAATTGAGGAAATTAACTGAAAATAGTGTGAACACTAAGTTTGCAACCAGTTTTACAATCTCTTAGAAACAGAACAATGGTTAGGCAACCAAGTGCGTTTAAATCTGAACGATCAAAATCATCTAACCTAAGGTGTGCAACCCAAGTTGATGTAAAACAAGTTTTGTCAAAACCAGTCACTTCACAAACTAGACAAAATGTTCAGTTAGTTACTGGTCATTCTAAGGCTCAGTCTCATAAGTCAAAGGCTATGGAAGTAGATGCTCTTGTTAAAATGCACACCCCTAAGACCAGAAGCCACAACAGGCCCGTAGGACCAAAGAATCATCCTCAGAAACCTAGCGGGCAGATTGCTGTAAGACAAATAAATTCTTCTAACAAACATTCTAAGGCATATAAGAAATCTAACACTTTAAGATCTTGCCTTAGGTGGTTACCAACAGGTAGAATTTTTAAGAAAGTTGATCTTAGGTGGATACCTACTGATACAGAAAGCACTTCCAAGAATGATTGTGAAAATCCAAAAGGGCAGGATACCATTGTCACTAACCCATATAAATGTGAGCTATATCGTCGTGTTAGTGCAGGGAATCTTTACCTGAATGCAGGAACATCTACCACTTCCACCAAAGGAAAACTCATGGTATGGCAGCCAATAGGACTGACATCTCCTAATTTGGGGATTCAGAAAATACAACAGTGATGTTCGTGCATAATGACTTCTGATCCACTCCGCTCAGAACTCGTACTTCAACAGCATATGTTGGGAAGAATATCGGTTGTCGTTCTTCATGTATCCTTTGTATATATTTTCTTTTAATGTAAAGTATAGAAAAGTTCAAGTCTTAATTGTATATAGAAAATTATAAAATCATAAAAATCAGAAAATCAGAAAACTCCAAAAATAATTTGTCTAGGCATGTCTTCTGGTATCGATAACATTTACGGTCCTAGAAATGTCATTCAATAATGACACGGGTCTTTAAATGAAGTTCGAACAGAAGTTCAAAATGGTTTTCAAAACATGCCTAACCAGCTTGCAGTTACTTCATACTGTAACCCGTTCTTCAACATGGGGAAAGCTCGTCACCAAAAAGACGGTTGTTCCTTGAACTGGGTGAAGTTCACCCGGGCATGGATTACTTTATATCCATGTTTTCCCAAATGTTGATGTACGCCTCAGTGCATCATTTCGTGCAAATGAATAGCAATCTTCTGATGATCTCAAATTCTCTCTAGTCTATGATTCTTCAGGAAAGAATTTGGGTATCACATTGTGGTTACATGAGTTTAAGAAATCAACAGGATTCATGATTGCATAAATTGTTTCTCAATCAACAACTCTAGCTCTTTCAGTAGCTATCGGGTCATTGATTGAGGGGGAGAGTAACTTATGGCAATCATCAAGGCATCCAACTCATTAGGATAATCCTTGAAAAGTTGATGAAACATCGTTGTGTTGCAAACTGGGGTTTAGTTTGAGAAGATTGCTTCTCTAGGGTTGTTATCATCTAAAAGGGCTATAGGCTTGGTAAATGCTAGTATAGGGATTTTTATGCAATGACAGCAAACTGTTCCCTAGGCTTATAAAATATTGGAGGATCATTAGGGCCTTATTGAATGATTTTACCCAAAAGAGAAAAGACAGGGACTAGTATTGTCAATAAACGAAATTAGCGGTTTGAGGATTTAAGGGTCCTTGAGGCTTGACCCGGTCAAACTTCTCAAAGTCTGGTCAAACCGCCAACTCACTTTATCTCTCAAACCCAAGTCGCTATTCCCAATACAGTCAATCGAGATTATTTGTGTGTAATCTTGCCTAGGTAATATTTATCTCATATGTTTAAACCTTGTTTAGCATCTAGATCTGCATTTCCTTGGCCTGTATCTCACGAAAATCTTGTCTTCTCTAGGTTTGCGGTTCGAATCATCTCTCACTACTAGGTTTGTAATTAATGTTATGATTATATTGGTGGGATTTGTATAAAATATGCTTTGAATGCTTTGCTACATGTTTAATTGGTTTGTCTACTCATATATGTCGATTACTAGTTTTGTTCGAATTACTATTGACTTTTAAAAGTCAATGTAATCTGTAGGTGTGTACGTTAGTGATCATTGTGAGTTGTTTAGTCATGTTTCTTGCGATTGCAGATGGTTGACTTAAGTTATACCTTAACCAGTGATTTTTTCCTTGTTGTGTTCGTCGTAGCGGTTTGTAGGAAAATACACTATAAGTTGGTTTGATAAGTGTTGTTAGTGAATATTGGGTCATATAAATGATCATCTATGAGTTAAGATTAGGGCAGGTGTGAATGTATGAGTGTATGCATAAGTGATTCTTGGTAGCGGTTTGAGTGGTCTGCATCAACGCTCTTCGCAGCGGTTTGTACGTATGTGACTCTTAGTAGCGGTTTGGGTGTTGGTCTGTTCTAAAATTCTTGTTAGCGGTTTGTATGTTATTCTTGCTAGCGGTTTGTCTGATAATGTTTATGTCAGCGGTTTGTTCGTCAATATCATTGTTAGCGGTTTGTTGTTGATACTCTCAGTAATGGGTTGATATTTAGTGAATATAATAGTCCATAGGTTTGTGTGTTTGAATATCTTTGAATATCTTATTCTAGCGGTTTACCTGTTGCAGCGGTTTGAATGATTTTCGAATATTAAATTCTAGCGGTTTGCCTGTGGTAGCGGTTTAACTGATTGTTGAATTTTATATTCTAGCGGTTTATCTGGTGTAGCAGTTTAACTGATTTATGAATATTAAATTCTAGCGGTTTGCATGGTGTTGCAGTTCAACTAATTTTTTTTTAATTCATTAGTCTAGCGGTTTGACTGTTTCAGCGGTTTGACTATTTTCTGTATGGTATATTCTAGCGGTCTGACTGTCTTTGATTGAAATCGTTCTTGAGGATTAGTTAGGTCTAATGTGTGCTAAACCATTATTTGTCTGCAACGTGTATTGTGAGTCTTATGTGTGCAAATTGTTGGAGCATAACATGCATTGTCTGGACTTCGTCTATTAAGTTATTCACCTCATGCTTAGCATTGGTTCTTGAATCTTGTCAGTCATGTTTATGATCATAGTGTCGTAGTCTCAAGGTTGTGTCCGGTCACAAGATGAATTAACCCTTGTTAAATCTCTTAGTTGATACTATCTTGAGATCACTGCACCCTTATGATTCCTTTCGCACAATGTCTAGGTTGTTGGTTGCACATATCATAATTGTTTCAACATCTCTCACCTAACACCACTCTTCCTATGTGGATATTTTCTTGTGTTGGTTATTGTGCAGCATCAATGTCTAACCCTAACGCACCTGAGGTTCAAGCTCCTGCTATTCCTCCACCGGTTCGTACAGATGACCAGATACTACCTCATGACCAATGGATTACTATATCCAGCAGTTTTGGGATACTGCGAGATATGACAAGATTTCTGGTGACTACAGCTGTCAACTGGATGAACAATGGTTCACAATCACCCCAGACACAATCAGAAACGCACTCCAAATCACACCAGTCACCGAGAACCAACCATTCACTTCCCCACCATCACCTGAGGAACTCATCACTTTTATCAACGATCTGGGCTATCCTAAAACCATCCACGCTCTTTCTTCTGTCAACACATATGACATGTACCAACCCTGGAGAGCTATCTTAACCATCATCAATTTATGTCTTACGGGCAAGACGTCAGGGTATGAGAGACCAAGAGCTCCTGTGATACAGATACTTTGGGGAATACTGAATCATGCCAACATAGATTATGCTGAGAGAATTTGGGAAGAGTTAACTTATTTAATTCATTCGCTCATTGGGGACAAAACAAATCTTGCACTGCAGAAAACCGGAAGGAAGAAAGTCAATCCTCTTGTGATCCCTAATATCAGATTCACCAAGCTAATTATCTTCTATCTTCAAAGTGTGCACAACTTTCACCCACGATTGGATTCCCCACTTCACTTGCCCGACAACGAACATCTTCTTGGGAATCTCAAGTTCACAGCAAGAGGGTCTAAGTATGAAGTATTTGGTAAGGCAGTACCTGATGACCTTATAACAGATGAGATCCTCAATGCTCCATACTTTCAAGAATATCTGACGAAAATAGACCAGCATCAGAAATTCATGGCAGGTGAACAAATCAGTGAAGCCGACGCACCTTCTCAAATATCATCTAGGTCTTCTAAACAACAAAAAGGCAAAACCATACTCAAGAAACGCAAAGAGTCGTCAACAACTGATGTTGATCTAGGTCACACCAAGAAGCCAAAAAGGGGAGATGTTTCTAAGAAAGTAGGAGCCAAGGTACAGAGAAGGTTGATTGATGAGGAAGATCCCCTATCAGAACCAACTATGCAAGATGAGGATGATGATGATCTTCTAAAGGCATTAGATGCTAGTGCTAAGGAACATGCAGAGTCAACGGGTCATCCTACCAAAGGAGTAATTCTCAAAGAACCGGATACTGGAATACGTCAATCTATGCCCGCAGTTGAAGGAAAAGGGAAAGGGATTGACACAGTAGAACAAGTTGCTCAAACACTTTTGGATTTCTCATCTCCTGCGTCCAAGTCAACCACTACAAAGTTTATTCTTAAGAGACGCATATCTGAACTCTAAGACCATTGAATCATCTAAAGTTGAGAAGGATAAATCTCCGAGTTTGGAAGTCAAAGGAGATTCTAGTGATACCGAATCTGATGAGTTGGTAACTGATGAGAAAAGGACTGAGATGGATGTCACACCTACCAAAGATGGTACAGAACCCGGGTCTGACAAGGCGGATAAGGAGATTCTAACTCATGAGAAGGAAGTCACATCTGATCCTCCTCTTGAATCACTGAATGATGAATTTGTGTCTACAACATACCTGGAGGTTCAAGAGAATCTGAAAATGATAGTCGATGATCATACGCACTTGGAGGAACCTGCTGGGTCAACTGGCACACTGTCATCCCTCAAAACCCTCGATCACGATCTTACTTATGGAGATCAGTTCATAGCACACGACCCTACTGACACAGAGACAGAAAAACCAAATGAAGAAAAAAAGGTGATATCAATGGTGACTGTCACTATTGAGCTAGACACGTCTGCAATCCCCACAATGGGAACTATCTCTGCAGCTGCACCAACTGCCACAACCACAACCACAATCCCAAGTGCACTAACTCCATCCACCCTCACAAGCTTAGAATCACAACTGGAAACAGCTCTCAAGCGCATTGCTGATTTGGAAGGGCTGAATCTACCACAAGTTGTATTGAATTACGGCCGTAGGTTGTCAAAACTGGAAGATCTCAAAATTGAACATAAAGCAATGACTGCGGTTGACAAATATGCTACTGAAGCTGTAAAGTGGGCAATGGAAGCACCAATGAGAGCTCGTTTCAGAGATCTTCCCACCATTGACATGAAGGAGATTCTTCGTCAGCGTATGTATGAGGCGAATCTGTACAAAGGTCATGAATATCACCAGAAGCTATACGAAGCATTGGAAAACTCAATTGACCGTGACAACATTGATCAATGCATGAAAGAACTGAATGAAACGCGAAAAAGGAAGAAAAAGAACCAAGAAAAACCTATTACACCGCCCGGATCTCCATCACAACCTCCTCCACCATCTGGTGCATCTGGAGCTGCAGGGTTTTCTGGAGCTTCAGGATCTACACAGGCTCAACCTCAACATCATCCTTCTACATCTTCCACAGAAAAGAATCAGTCACAGCAGTCTTCTGGTCCCAGCACGTCAAAGAAAGCCTCATCTGCTGGATATCCTGCATGGACTACTATGGATACTAGATTCAAGCCTTCATTCTCATCAATTCCCGAGGAGTTGGTCATGCATGAGGAATCAGTTGTAGAAGATCAAGATTCTTACTTTAATGATGAAGAAGACACAGCAAATGCCCACATCCCAAAGGTAAATCCTGACCAAAAGTGGTGGAGGGAATTCTCAAGGAATGACACATCAGAAGCTTCAGGTTCTGCTAGGAACCCTCCCACTAGGGAAGAAATGGAAACGTGGTTGAAGCCTTTGACCGATGAAGATCGAGCACCTATTCCAGAACCAGCTTGGTCCGTGCCATCATCAGATACATTTTTTCCCGAAAACAACTGGGCAGCTGTGATTGCATCTCACTATGAATCTCCTGCTGAGAACTCACTGCTGGCACAAATGGGTGATATGGGAACATTTATTTCTTGGTTCTGTAAGAAGAAAGGAATCTCGACTCTCACTCCTCAGGATCTGGAAGGTCAAGCATATGAAATAGTCAAGGTCTTCCATTCGGATGTGCATCATCTTCAATATCAGATGGAGGAATGTCACAGGCTCTTGACAGATCAAGTAGATGACCGGATTCTCACTTACAACGTCAGCAGACCTCTTCCCATTGGTGGTCCGTCAGGTCAAGTTACTATTCAAGCTGACTTTTTCTTCAATAAAGATCTGGACTATCTCCGTTTCGGTGATAAGGGTGGCAGACAGGCATTGTCTATAACCAAGATGAAGGCAGCTTTTTATCCAGATGTTGGCTTGGAACAAATGGTGCCAGATCAGATGTGGTCAGATGAAGAATACAAGTATGATGTTGCTGCATCTTATGGTATCACTCATTGGTGGTTCCACAAGAAACGGTTCTACATCGAAAGACATTCAGCAGAGGGTAGTCGTCGAGGAGTACGTTTTCATATGAGAATCCTGAGCGTTATCAGAGTTGAGATCCACTCCATGTATGGGTATGACTATCTGAGGAAAATAGTGCTTCGCCGGGCGGATCTGAATGAATATGTTATCGCTGAAAGTGACTTCAAGCACCTGTTTTCAAGTGACTTCGAGGATCTCTACTTGCTAAATCTTTAAGGACATCTGGATCATCTTCATCCTCGTGACAAGAAAACTCTCTTGGCAGCGGTCAATTTATGGATCAGGGGTCTCGTTATCAGACAACGAGTAAGTGATTTTCAGCTCGGGATTGAAAGTTATCAGACTCGACTCAATCTCACAAAACCTAGATGGGAAGGTGAGGGATTGGAGTTCAAGCACGACTACAAGGTCATCGAATCTCCAAGAGCAGTCAAGTTTACAGATAAATATGGGATTCCGATGATCATGCGGTTCAATGAGATTCATAAGTTCAGCGATGGAACTCTGAGACAGATTGATGAAGCCTTAGATTTTCATATGAAAGAATTCAAGATCAACCCTCACAATCCGAGATTGAACACTCAGTTCTGGACCGAAAAGGATGTACTGATGAGTGAAGAGTTCATGCGAGCTATTGAGAGAAGGCTGAAGAGACGAAGGATCTTCCGTAACCTGGAAAGCTTTGTTGGTGGCAGAATTCGAGAAGGGGATTACCGACTGCTACAGAGAACAGAATGAATATGTCTTCTCTGTAATGTTTAGTCTTCTTTTGGAGTCATGTAATCATATAATCTAATGAACTTTGCACTGATCTAGTAGTAATCAATATGAGATATGTGCATGCTAACTTTACCTCCCTCATTGATTAAGGGGGAGCATCGTAATGTCTGATTATCAGAATATATTAAACCTGACCACATTTTCTCCCATAATTTTCTAACTTATTTAAATCAATTGGGATCACAAATCTCAAAGGGTTTGAAATTTTTGATCGGGGGAGAGAATGTGATTTAAATATGAAATCTGATAAAATGTGATCTTTTGGACTCAAGTGTGGGCTCTCCCAAATATGTGCTAAACTCTTTCGTGTATCGATGCACATATTGAGGGGGAGCGAATGATTTGTGATGGCAATTGTGGAAGAATACCAAAGACCGACCATTTTACTTTATGTACTAGAGTTATAAGGATGGTGAGGTTAGGTATTAGTTCCCATGATCCAGCCAGAACCGGAGGGATCTTCCCAGAGACAATCCTCTAGTTAGAATAGAAGTCCTTAGGAATGATTAAAAAGGAGAAAAGTGAATAAGGGAAAAGTGCCGACTGAGATGGAGCTAGTACTGGAACAAACCCAACAAGGTGCTAGTAATGAAGTCTCGGTAAGCGCTGAAGGGGTTGAAGAATGAAAAAGAAATGTAAAGATAAAGGGTGAAAAGAAAGAAGCCCTCCTTACACTTTAGGCAAAAAAACAGGTCAATACATATGCTGTCAGAATCACTTAGTTGATTGCTGACATTGAAGACAAAGTATCATGGACCCAGTGATATGCTGCACAACCCTCCCTAGCCACTCAAGGTCCCTCAAAGGATTCTTGTTTCACTTGTCATGGAGATCAATACATTGCTATCGTTTCTCTCACTCCGAGTTTGATGATATTGAAAAGGTGGCAGTCCTCTCCAGCTTCCGATCACTAAATCAAAATGCACTATTTAGTCTAGAGCCAAGAGATCATCAATAAATCTCATTAGGACACATTTCCAATATGCTTGTTGTTTCATACACCGTGAAAGGCAAGAAAATATATATGAAGAGCCCTACGCATTATACTTGTGGTATTGCCAGAACATCCGAGTGATACGTAAAGTATTTACAATGAAGATGGAAATCCTTCTAGAGCCAACATCAAACAAGCTCTTGGTGGGTGACATGTGAGATCCTTCATGGATCAAGCTTGTGACAACTGGAAAGAAATGATGGGGCGATTCAAATTTGAATCAAACTTGTTCCAGGAAATGGATTGACGGATACTTTTGGAAAACCTTTCAGTGTGCTCACCAATAATGTTTCGAGCACATTGATTGTGAAAATTTTCAAACAAAAGTATTTTTTTACAGAAATGTGATTCAATTTATAAAACCCTTGTCGTGTTGCACAAAATGTTTATCCAGTGACACGCAAGTGATTTTTCTAATCAATTTCTCGTCAATCAGTGGGTATTTAATTCACTGATTCACTCTACCGTGCTGTCTGCTTTGAGACGTTTCGGTATGAGAACATGCTTAGTATGATGATTCTGACATTAATTTGTTGGAAGACTCATTACTACAAGCTGAAAATTCCTGTCAAGGAGAATCTTCTTTAAAGGGGATTCTACCTGATCACAGGTCGGTCTTCACAGAACCGAAGGTTAAATCCAACCACCACATCGAACGAATGACAAAGCCATATTCGTTCTCCAACTTTATTGCTAACTGTTTTATTTCAGATTCATATAAAGATGGCGATGGTGGTTCCTGATTCCAGCAGAAATGTGTCAATCCATACTCCATGCTCACACTTCCAATTCATTATCAAAGACATCATGATAGATGAAAGACCTACAACACAACTTCCGCAACTCTGATGAAATCTATCATGATCTAGAAAAGTGTGAGCATGCAGTCCAAAAGTCACAACAAATCACATGGAGGCAATATCACTACAGTGGATAAGCTCTGAGAATAACGCTGACTGATGATCTCAATGAAGGCTCAAAGATCACAACATCACATGGAGACAATGCTGCAACAAGATGACATGAAGTTACATGATGGATGACATACTCAAAGAATTCTCAAAATCATCCAAGACAAAATCAGTCATCAATGGATCACTGCTAATAGTGCAAAGTATCAAGTCATTGAAGAATCAAGAACTACGAGCCAAGAAGTCAAACAGACATAGAATGCTAGAATCGAAAATATTATTTCCGGGGTGACCTCCCTTAGGGGGAGATTGTTAGGAATATAAATATTCATGTGAAGACTCAGTCACCCCGAGTATCTGTTTAGCATTTATGTAGCTCGTAGGTATATTATTACTAGTTTAGTATTATTATTATTAGTTAAGATATATTAGTATTTGTAGAGTGGGTCGGTTCTTTACCCACTGTCAGCTCACTCTACAGCCCGCTAGGAGCACCTAAACAATGTAGTATAAATACCCCCTTCCCACACATGGGAAGGGTTGGAGCTTCTAATCTAATATTTCACAAGTTTCCTTCACTCTCTCTCTCTAGAACTCCCACCTTCTTTCTCTCTCTAAATTCGGTCCAAGATCTCATCATTCGTGTGTTATAAGTTAAGTGAATATGTTACAGTTCCTAATGATTTGGAAGAAGAAAAGAAGCTAGTCATATCATCAAAGTCAATCTATTGAGATGGAGTTGAGTAAGATGAAGAAGATATGCAGTAAATGCAAAGGGTGAGTGGGAAATCTAATGGTGATTGATCCACGGATTGCAAGGAACCATTTTGAGGGAACCATTTTGAGGGATCCTTACTTGTTAGAGAAAGGTAACTTGAGTGGAATTTTGAAATTTTAAAATTTGGTGGGAAATAGTATTCCTATTTGTCTAAGGTTGCTAAGATGATCCTAATGTGATGAAATATCAGTAAAGGAATCCTAAGAACTAGAATCAATGATCTAAAGTGCGGGATTAAACGAAGAATTTTAAAAAAATAGCTGTTGGACGGCGGAACCAAACGACTGTACAGGCGGATCCCTGTTTTTGGTTTCGCCTGATCCGTTGGGTTTATTTTGGCGGCACAAAAAAATTGGACAGACGGAACCCTCTTTTTGGTTCCGCCATATCCGCCAATCAAAAATTCGAGACAGTGGGCATTTTTAAAGGCCCGAAACCTGTTCAAATCCTGAAAATTTTCTTAAAACATGTGTAAATTAATTGGTTGTGATTGATTAAAAACAAAAACACAGGTAATAACACATGTAATCATATAGATCAAATCAAGGCTAATGAACTTACTATTAATAGAAGTTAAGCCAAACTGTGGCTTAAGCATGGAAAATTGATAACATGTAAATGTTATCGCCCTGCATGATCAAGTTAGTTTTCATAGTTGTTCAACGATAAGAAAATATCCTACAATCATAAACAATTCATCACATCATTGTTTAAGACCTATTGTACCAAACACTCATTAACCTCTCACTGCTTGTCAAGTTTCTTGTTGATCTTTATCAGCCAACGCCCGATGTTCTTGAACATCCCTCTTGTTTGTTTGAACTCTTCACTTGGTTGTTCAATTGGTGGAAGTTGGCTCATATACTCCGGAGGTGGAATCCTAGAGTTTGGGAGTCTGTCATCCTCGCTCATGGATGATGATGATGAGGAGGTTGGTGGATGAGGACGTTTTCCTTTCAATGTGGCTACTCTCTTGTCACTTAAGGGTACAAATGTGTGAGGAATGAGGGAGTAGTCAGGTAAGAAACCTCTAGCATTAGGAGGGATAGGTGCAAATGCTCTAAGAAGATGGGTGAGAAGCATCCCGTATGGCATAACAGTCGTTCCTAACACGGGTATGTCGGCCATCCTTTTGGCCATATAGTAAGCAAGATTGAAAGGTTGATGAGTGGATACGCAATAAAGCATGTAGCAAAGGCTAGCATTGATGTGGTCTCTATTCCCTATGGTGCACAAGACGTTGGCCTAAAGAATTTCTTCCCATTTCTTAAATTGTGGCCTAAGCTCGTTTAGCTCCATGCCAAACGAGTCTCGATCGACCAGATGGCCTTGTCGGGTGGTCCTAGTGTGGGTGGTCCTAGGGAGGAAGAGATGATCACAGACAGTCTCTTTTGGTGTCAAAGGTGTGTCGTATGGAGGCATACGATCGATAATGGAATCAAGGGTTGACAAGGACCATTTGTCCGAATAAAGGCAAGTGCACTTGCTTCCAAAAACTCTAAAGTATCCTAAAGTAGGTTTTTTGCCTCTATAAAGTTCATATGGTGTTTTGTTCAAAAATGGTCTTATTAAGACTCTATTTAAGATATATGTGGAAGTGTCAACGACGTTACACCAAAACTTTTGTGGAATATTTTGCTCATTTAGCATTTATCTACTCATTTCTTGAAGTGTTCTATTTTTACGTTCTACTACACCGTTTGATTGAGGAGTACGCGGAGCTGAAAAGTTATGTGTTATGCCATTAGCATCACAAAAAGCTCCAAATTGAGTTTCGTTATCAAATTCACGACCGTGGTCGGTTCTAATTGACACAATGCTATTTCCTATTTGATTTTGAATTTTCTTACTTTGAATTTCAAATTTATCAAATGCTTCATTTTTAGTTTTCAAAAATTTAGTCCAAGTATATCTTGAATAATCATCCACTATTACCAAAGTGTAGAAGTTTCCTCCATAACTTTGTATAGCGGATGGACCAAACAAACCCATATGCAATAGTTCTAAACACCTAGATGTGGACACCATGTTTTTAGCCTTATGGCTATTATGAACTTGTTTCCCAATTTTGCAAGCATCACAAAAGTGTTGGTCGTATTTCAACTTGGGTAGGTTCCTAACAAGTTCCTTAGATGATAGAGATTGAATGAGTCTCATATTGGCGTGACCTAAGCGTCTATGCCAAAGAGTTGAGTTGTCGTCTAGAGAGGTAAGACAAAGTTTGTCTTTAGATGTTTTATCTAATTTCATAACGTATACGTCATTTTTCAAAACACCTTTTCTTACGGTTATACCGTCTTTAAGTATTTTACTTCCATTTTCACTGAAAAGGACGTCATACTTTTTACGGCATAGTTGACTAATACTAAGTAAGTTAAATCCTAAGTTATCTACATGAGCAACATCATCAATAGAGAGAGTCATGAGAGATAGTACCTTTTCCGACGATTTTACTTTTAAGCTTGCTACCAAACGTAACATTACCTCCGTCGTATGCTTGGTAGGTTGAGAAAAGGCTTTTGTTTCCCTTCATGTGCCTTGAACACCCGCTATCTTTAATCCACTCATCTGGTTCCAACCCGACTTTCAAGCATACCTCTTCTGAGTCATGAGCCATGAGAGCAACTTCGTCATTCTTAGGCTCATCGTCATCACCTTCACTGTTACTCCAAGCCCCACTAACAAAATCTCTTTGAGTCTTGTTCTTGGGCGGCTTAGGACATTCTCCTATTAGATGACTAGTATCTCCGCATCTAAAGCACTTTCTTTCTCCTTTTCCTTTCTTTTCATCACGGTCTTTCCGGAAGGATTTCTTTTCTTCTCGAGGTTGTCTTACGAACTTTCCTCGTCTCCTAAAGAACTTCTTGAAATCTCTTACGGCCATGGCATACTCTTCATCTTCGCTACCTGAACTAGACTCTTCATCATCACTTGAATCTACCATAACTTTTAAGGCAATGGACTTGATCTTTTCCTTTTTGCCCTTAACTATCTCTGAATCTTTTTCCATCTCCATCTCATGAACTTTGAGATTTCCTATAAGCTCGTCAAGTGACATGCTTGAAAGATCCTTGGATTCTTCAATAGCCGTCACCTTTGCTCTCCACTTCGGATGAAGTGCTCTAAGAAATTTCCTGACAAAGTTCTTACTACAAAAAGAATCGTCAAGTGCTTTAAGAGAAGTAATAATAGTATTAAACCTAGCAAATGCACTATCAATGGTCTCATCTTCAGGGATAACAAATTGTTCATATTGTTGAACAAGAAGATCAATTTTGTTATCCTTTACTTGTGAGTTCCCTTGATGAGTGATAATTAAAGATTGTCAAATATCTTTAGCAGTTTTACACATAAATACTCTTTCATATTCTTTCTTAGGTAAAGCATTATAAAGCATCATTTTAGCTTCATTATTTTTGGCAATCAACTTCTTTTGCTCATCACTGTGACGAGTAAGAGAAGTATCCTCATCCCGACCACTTGATATATCTTTTATTATGGCCTTATGGTCACCTTCTATAATAATGTACCATAGATCTATATCCTTTGACTTCACATAAGTTTCAAAGCGGTTTTTCCAATATATAAAACTATTTAGTTCAAATAGTGGTGGTCTTTGCATAGATTGCCTTTCTTTGAAGTTTTCAAAATCCATTGGTTGTTTCAAGTTTTAAAATACAATATATTTTGAAATTCTTGAGTAACGTAGCTCTGATGCCAATTGCGAAAAACTAGAAGGGGGGTTGAATAGTTTTACCATTTTAAAATTCTTTTGCTTTGAATACTTAACGTGATTTCAAAGTTATGCAAACAATAAATAATATATAACAAGTAAATAGAGAAAGAAACAATCAAACCACAACACGGATGTTTATAGTGGTTCGGTCTACAAGGACTCTCTTCCTTGCCCTACTCCACTCCTCGAGCCTCTAACTCGAGAGTTTTTCTTCACTAAGAAACAAGATCCCTTCTCGGCGGAGAAAACCTTTATACACGTCGCTTACACTTTTTCCGGTACAAAGCTAGATACCGAGTTCTTTTACAAGGGCACAACCACTCCCGACACTCTATGTATTTTAAGGACTAAAATACTAACCGAACTCTACTGAGGTATATGAATGATTGGTACAACAATGATGTGTGAAAAACAACTAATTCACACAGTGACTAATCTAACAAGTCTTGCAACGCTTAGTTGAAGCTTGTGATGCTTTGATCTCTTTGCTACAAAAGAAAGATCACTAAGAATGTAATATGTAATATGAATGGGTTAGTAATGAATGAAAGAATGAATGAATGTTATTTATGCTAAAAGTGATGAGTAAACATGAATGAGTGGCTTGCTATTTATAGGCAAACTGAACAAACAACCCACGGATTTGGCGGATCCAAATTGAGGGATCCGTCCGTGTATCCCTTTGGTTCCGGCAGAGCCTGACAGCAAATCTTCCAAAATCTTTTCAAATCTTGCCAAGATATTACCATATCTAATTATTTGTGTGAAGATCTAACCATGATATTCTTAAGATCTTCAAGATATCCTAAAGATATCAATATGATGTATGCCATGATGTCATTGTACAATTTTCATTTTAAGAAATAAAATGTAATATGTAAATTTAAATGTATGTAACATGTATGTACCATATATGAACTAGTGATCATGTATGTAGCATGTTATGAGTTTAAAAGCTTGTAACTATATATGTAAAAGACTTAACTTATATTTATGCTTTGCTAAAGATAAAATTTATAATTGTCATTAACAAAATATAGCAAAGATCGTAAAATATAAATAACGTTTTTAGACGATATTTGTATTAACAAATTGAGCATATTCTGAGAACACAACGCTGTCCCGCGGCTATGCTTGTACTGCACGTGAGTAATACTCTTCATTTCCTCAATGTCTCCATTGGCCTATGAAAAAGAACACAAATAAGTTATAACTTTTCTGAGTTCTAAAAGGGATTCTTTAACCTCAAAAGACAAAAGGAGTTCCTCGGTTCAGAATGACAACCTATTGCATAAAACAGGCCTACTTTCTAAGAAGCAATGGATCTTATTTTATGTGGCTTATTTTTCGTAAGTCTTAAATCACCTTAACTTGTTCAAACAAACACAAAATACTCTAAACTTACATAGATTAGGCCGTTCCAGATCCATTGTTATATTTACCATATTCAAAGAATCACATGAACTTATAATGGCATATGCCTGTAAAAATTTCAGTATGGGTGTTAAATTAGGCGACATTGATGATGGGTAATGATGAACTCAAATAAGCACATTTTATTACCATCATTTATCCTATTTATTTGACTTGTTTTATTATATTATCTGTGAGAATTGATACGTTAATGTTTACTTTTGTAATTCTCAAGTAAAAAACAAGTATTATGTGAAACTTGGCGATTTTGGACTAATTATGGAGCAAAACAAGCAAGAAGTTAAGAGTCTACTGAAATGTACAAGATCAAGATCATTCTGATCCAGATACGCCGCATCCTACTTATTATATACGGCGCATCACTATCAAGATTTCACAAGTTATAATCCAAGACGGCAAAGGACATGCGCCGCATACAAGAATGGAGTTACGCCGCATCTTCTGGCGGTGTACGAATATTCCTGAATATATTAATCTTGGACCCCACGCGAAGTTAAGTCAATGCGCCGCATCTACTTATCCTATGCGCCGCATCTAGCCCTCAGACAGAAACTATAAATACCCCAAAGTCAGACGAATTTCGAGACCTTGGGTTCGACATTTAGCTAAACACAAAGACCGAAGACCGAAGAAACCCTAGGACGAATTCATACGAAGTAGCAGCACAAGACACACCTTGAACGAAGATACAAGAGCTGTAAGAAGGTCCTGCATGTATTCAATTCATTAAGTAGTTTTGTTTTATTGTATTAGTACACTTTAATTAATCAGGATTGATGGGCTTGTGTCATTGATTTAATCATGCACTTCAACTCCCCTTAAAATTGCTTTCCCATTAATTAAAGTTTATATGTTGATGTCTTTGGTGACTTTTATTAGTGCATTGATAACCTCTGTGTCTAGCTGAGCATTGATCGGGTCGCCATGCCTCTGTCCTCGCCTATTTATTCTATCGCCTATGCATTCTATCGTCTGTAGAAAAGTAGGAAGAAAGGTAAATAGGATAGACATAAGTAATCATTAAGGGTTTACTCGCCGATAAGATTAGAGCCAACGAGAAAGGTTTACATCTCGGTGCGTCGCATCGAACTATACACTTCATATAAAACTAGCAATAAAACAAGTGACAAGCTACTTAACTATCAGGACATGTCTTCTTATTTGTCTCAAGTATCTATCTGTGTACGTGTGTGCTAATCGCTGATTCGTGCCTATTAGTTTAGTTTATATTTAATCATAACCAAACCGTGCCAGTCTCTCAGGCTGAAACCCCCTTGCGTTAGATTAGGTTGTATAGCTAACTTAAGATATTAAAATACTGATTAGAATAACTAGATAATACGTTCCACTCTTAGTGATCGACACTCTACTTACCATTATATTCATACTGACCGGGTACACTGCTCGTTAAAGTGTGTGTTATATTGATAAGTCGGCTAAATATAAATTTAAAACTTGAATACTGCTAAAACCACAACGACACACCGTGGATATAAAAATTAGAGCAATACACACGCACATCAGGTAACTTTCAAATAGGTTGAAAATTTTTGGGTTAAGTGTAACACCTTTTACCCAAAATATCGATAAAATGCAATAACAGATGGGGTAGCTTCTGTGATCGTACATCGATTGACTTACTCATACCTATTGCTGATTCAAATGCCAATACACTGACATGATTATCACTTTAAATCTGAAAGCAAAGACTAATTCTAACTATATCAAAATAAAACAGGGTGCGGTGTATCACTAATTTAATCTCCTAATTTAGAATATCTAACAATATTGTTAAGTCTCCTGACTTTTTGGGATTGGGTTTTCCATAAACAATGCAGATCGAAAAGTATACACAAACAGTGGAGAAATTACCTTAAAGATTTGTGAAAATCAATAAATGATCATCTTCAATTTTTATCGATCTTATTATCGTCATATCTTCACCACTAAACACAACAAACAACTCAAATGAAAATTCTATATTATATTCAACAAAATCAGATTAAAAACATGATATAAACTTACAAATGACTGGAGTGAGAGAATGAGCTGAAAGTTGTTGCAGGGTAGGTTTTTCTAATTTTGTGTTTGTTTCAAGTGCCAGATGTAACAAAAACACACAAAAAAGTTATAAAAATTTCAGATATATATGAAAAGGTAAAAACTGGGGAGAAAAAAAAAAAAAAAAAAAAAAAAAACTCATAATAAACTCAGATCTATAAAAATACAATTCGTATATCTATAAAGCAAACCTTCTGGCGAGAGAGCAGTGACAACGACAATAACTTTCCAGCGAGGCAACAACGGCTGCTGCAAACATCCAGAGATGTTTAAAAAAACCTACAAAACTTTATTGATAATCATAGGCCGATTTAAAAGAAACTCAAAAAGTACCTCAAAAAAAAAAAAAAAAAAAAAAAAACTTTATTGGTGACCGTCGGTCTCGGTAGTCGTGTTCCGTGGTGGTTTGGCTCACGGTGGAGACGTGGGTTTTGGTGGTTGTGAAGTCCGGTGGTGGTGAGGTTGGGTGGTGGTAGGAGTTTTGTTGTGAGATGATGAGTTATGTATAGATTTGAATTATCACAGCGTTAGATGTAATGGTGGAATTCCTAAAGACTACTGTTATGATAATGAAATCATTAAGACTCATCATTTTCCAGCAACCTTTGCACTTCCATCTCCTTTCATTATTGATGCTATTACTCTATGGATGAATAGCTTCAACTAATTTGCGTCTCCTTAGCTACATTGACACTCACTTCGCAGAGGTCTCATTTCACTTCAAAACTGGTGGCATTAATACTCCCCAATGATATTTTGAACTCAATCTTTAAATATATATGATTCTTAGCATGACTGTGGCAAATTAAATGATCATTATGTTGATTCAAAGAACATGGTTAGCAACCTCAAGTTGCAAGATAAATGATAAACAATCTAGCATGATGTGAGTTTACACATTGCAATGAAACAATAAAGGTTCCACAAGCACTCGTAAGAATACTTTTACTCACATCAGCTTTGATGTAACAATTTACTTTCTTATATACTCATTACTTGTATTTATCTAAAAAAAATATGTTTTTCAAAAACTTTGAGTTTAACATAAAGTACACATCTAATGAAATAAAGCTATCCAATATTATATTAGTTATTAGATTTAATATTTTTTGTTAGATTAAAATTGCGGTTCAATAGTGATTTTTTATAAAATATATGTATTAGTGTTGTGAATACAAGATTGAGGGAATGAATATTATTCTTATTGATCATTAACTATGAGATTTACAAAGAGTATATATAGACAAACATTAGGGCAAAAACCCTAATAGCTAACATGGGCCATGGGCCTATTATGGGTTATATGGACATCCACTAATAATTATCCATAACACTCCCTCTTGGATGCCCATATTGTTAATACGCTTAGGGAATGCTGCCTCATTAAAAACCTTGCCAGGAAAACCCAGTGGGACAAAACCATGACTAAGGACAAAAAGAGTGCAGCGCGTATTATCTCCCTCTGATGACTACATCACTTGGTATCTTGTAAATAGGTCAACGAAATCATCACTGGAATGAGAAGTGTCTTGTCGCCTTTGATGTAACGTTACTTGAATATAGCAAGGTATGCTACATTATCTTCATGCAATAGTTGCTATCTCCTTTCCAGAATTTATGTATGGTTTGATGAAGTCGCCTTGATTGTTTGCTCTATCAAATGCCAGGAAAAATATTCGCCACTTGTAACAATATATCCATGTTGAGATCGATCATTGTAAGTTAAACATATATCCTGCATCTGCAAAACTAACTAAACTTGTTTTGACGGGTTAGTAAAATATAAACCCATATCCTTTATACCTTGAAAATATTGAAATATTTGGTTTACTGTGGTTCAATTTGTTTAACTACTATTCTCGAGAATTTTAAATCATGACACGTGTTCCATGCATTCTATATTCCTTAAGGAATCTCAACAAAAATGAGCTCTTGTTTTATAATATTAGACGCATACAACTTATTTCTCATATTGCCAGACATAACATTAAATATCCTTTCTCATAACATTCATGTGTATGGATTTCACCCAATAATCATGTTTCATCATAAGAGACTTTCATAGTTCGTTAGTTACTTGCGTCTTTATATTCTTTGGCCATTCATTTTACAACTACACTTCTTGTAGATATCCAAGATCCTCACCTTGTATTTATCATGCGCATTATTATATACAGTATTATCGACGTCGTTTCAGTTCTTTTCGATTCCACACTTTACTAGACATTATATTCTATCATTTGTTGAGATCTCAAAGTTTTTTTTCATGTACCCGGGGTTTTCAATATCCTTTCATGTCTAGTTTTTCTTTCAGAGACTATCATGGGGTCTTTATTACCTCGATTCGACCATCTTAATTTATTGCTCCATTTTATCTATTCATTCGAGGACTTTTTATTTGGAATCGATTCGTCTATCACGCTGCAGACGTGCCATAGACTTACTACCAATCAATGATTTTACTGTTGGGACACACATTGTAATTGGAGCAATAGCAGCATAATATGATCTAGTCACTTTCTTTAGGTCACTAAATATGTCTGGCATTTACTATATCTGGAATGTTATTTGTCCCTTGAACTTTAAGTTCATATTCATTAATGTGAGGATCAACATCTATATCATAATTCATTCCATATTTCTCGCTGCTCATTCTCTCCCCCTGAATGAATTATCAATTTAAATATCCCATTTTGTGTGTTGTGGTGTATTTACTATATATCACACAATTACAAAATCTCACATGGGAAATTTGGTTTGTGACCAAAACCATTCTAACGGGGAGGATTCATTATAGATTGTTAGCAAGATGCGATTCATATGTCATAACATGCCCCATAAACTAAAAGTTTTGTTCTCACAATATTATTGGCTTTGCAATCAACTGAAGACGTTTTATAAACGTTTCAACAAAAGCAATTCGCGTATGAACATGGGCTACTTTTATGTTCAACACTTATTCCAATAATAGCCCAATACTTGGAAGTTTTCACCACCATTTTTAATAATTTAATTTGGAAAACCGTGCTCGCATTTTATAAGCCGAGCCATTAATCACGCTAATCTTAAGTTGCGTCTTTGATGATCATTTTGACGATGCATCGATTTTATAAATCAAAATGATCCATATGGCACATGTATAGGCCTACATACATGCCCTTTATATTTTTTCCACAATTTAAGGAAGCAAGTCCTTATTTGTATTTTATGGTGATAAGTAAATAGCCAACTTCCACTGAGAACAATAAAAATTTATCTTGGAAGAAACACATCATTCTTCTATATATTTCGCATCATCACTAAACCGGAATGGTCGAACCGGTTTGCCAATTAATACAAGTTGCACAATATTCTTAACACATATACATCATATATCATAACATAATGTCCATTAAAGAATTTACAGAAACAAAAATTAATAAATAAATTATGCACGTTACTATGCTTGGCCACAAAACAATAATATGTAAAATAAAATCTGTATCGTCATTCAACTATATTGCTATAAACATGTTTATAACTCAGATCACATAACAAACTAGATAGCCTTAAATAGGTTATGTGTTATTATAAAATTGGTATGTGTCAAGTAAAGACAGATTGAAGTCTTGAAGCATTTATCAATTCGAAAAAAATATAATGGACACCAAAGAAATAAAATAAATAAAATAAAGCCTAATAAAACATTCATAGCCAAAAATAACAGGAATCCAAACATAATCAAGAAAGCCTAAGAAAAACACCTAAAGAAAATTCCAAACCAAACACTTAAAGAAAATTCCTAACAAAACACTGAAAGAAAAATTATTCATGGCTTGACTCTACCAATTAATCATCTGTAAGAAAATCATCAGCATCCAAATAAGTTTCATCATCAGTATGGTCTTTAGGACCATCGGGGATATCATTTTTATTATCATAAACAAAGTTTGACTCTACCCCGTTTCCCTTGTTCTTGATAGAATTTTGATAAAGTTCAACTAGATGCCTGGGTGTACGGTATTGCTTTGCCCAATGACCAAAAGTTGAATGAATGATTAGTTAGTTATAAAATCTTAGTTGCTTTGAACACAATTTTGTTTTGGAAATGACAAAATGTACCACAAAAGAAAAAGCCCACACCAACTGAAAATGACATTTACTTGTTTAACTGTGGAATGGTACTTCAGTTATTTTGGCCAGTTAATACAGATCATCTTTTCTTGTTATGATTTGCTCTCTTACAAAAATAACTTTTGACACTAAATTAAACTCACACACAACCAAACCCCAAGTGATATGATCGACCCAATGCATACGTGACACACCATAATGACCGACTGAATCATGCAATTACAGTCGCACAACCATGCATGCATACCCATATTACTTTAACTTGACACACACACATATGATTCTATTACCCATGACCATAATACCACAGTCCATGCACACACAGATTCTCGACCAAAAACATAGAGCAACAACACCAATCCCTACAATCCCGTTAACCATATGCGACCCAGACAAACCCACTTGACACTAGCAGCAAGTCGACACTAGGCACACCCGTAATCAGGACCACGAGACAACATGCTTATATTCAAACCTACACCCCTCGCGAGACATGTTCATAACGAGACACAACATACGAAACCAAAATTAAAACACAAACCCTCGCAAGACCAAAACAAGCTTATCGTGACACAATACGCAATGAGATCTCACATAAAATCATAGACCAAACAACCCTCGTTATTGTTGTGTGACGAGAAACATCTTATAAAAATGCATTCGAAAGTCACCTGACTATTTACAAGACGTAGCAACCAGCCTGTTTTAGGTTAGGATAATATATTTGATTCGTGTAGAGTTTTCTTGTTTCACATGTGTAACATATTTTAAACCCTTTTAGGTCGACTGACAGTTTGACACTAGGTTAAGTCGACTGAAATAAGTCCCAACTGACATGAATTAACCAAGTTTCGACACACCCAAAATCATACACATCGCACACTCTATATCCAGCTTTTAACGAGACCATAACATAACATGTACGTCAACCATAATTATACTACAATCGATCCCCATCAACGGTCCACCAAGAAAACATCTCATGGGTCGAATAGCAAAACAACAAGAATCGATATCCAGTTACAAGGTTTCAATGAGGCGTTAGTTTATAACACATGCACACATATATTTAACGAGACAACAACAAATATTATTCATGGTTATACGATTTGGTTTTGCATGTTCTATAGGTTTCTAACAAGCCTAATGATTCTTTGATAATATAACGACATGGATGAATGGCGAGATAAGAGTCAACTAATTAAAGTATTAAACTAAATAAGCATCGCATGTCGAAGGTGTTGGGATTTATTAATATGTTAACCAATTAACTACGAGTACGCAGCGGATATGGATCTAGTTTGGCTATTAGAATTAACACAAATAATAAACAAATAAAACAACTAAAAGGGACAAGAAAAATAAATCGAAAACTAACCCTTGTAGTCACCCGCAAATGAAACTAAGTAGTAAATATATACTACCTCTACGGTTGCTCACACAAACACGTTAACCAAGTATGCCCGGAATGCTAGCCGAGTATTACGTATCAACCAAATACCAAGTATCGAATGTCAAAACCAAAACAGCCCCAAACAATGTTATTGTTGTAGCTTACTTGACCCAAATCAAATCCCACAAAGGGATACGTTTGATCTGCTTAAAGGAGGAACAAGACAAAATAAAAGTAAACAAAAAAATGAATTCTTTTGTTACTTATATATGTCTGCTACGTGGAGAAACAAAACAAAAGCAATGTTGTGTTGTCAGTAGCTACTAAGAACCAAAAGAAACCCTTTGAATTGTCAGTAGCTGCTACGTATATGTTGACAAAGAATTATAGTAATTTGCTTTTGGTTTTTTAATTTTTGTGTCGTATATCATGAGCAGGGATGGGAGGTTTATATAGCCTCTCAATCTTACTCATGATAATGCTAAAACACATTTATGATAAGCTTAAAACTCTTTCAACTTTAAGCCTTATCATAACTCTTCCTTTCCTCCTTATCACTAATGAATCTAGACATTCCAAGATCCCTTCTAGATCCTTCATAAGCTGGCCACACTGGTTAGGACAAGTAAGACGTCTTGTCTAGTTCATTTCATGTCTTTTTGGTATACGCGAAGAATTTAACATACTCTAAGTGTTTAACGTGTGTGCCCCCAATAGGCTCACACACCTTTAGTTGTATTTAAGCTATTCCAACTTCCATATTCCAACAGCTCCCACTTGGGAGTTGGAGTAGCAGATAGCACAAATACCAACGACGGAAACGTCTAGCAACGCTCTCACTCGCTATTTAAACTAAAGGTGTCTGAGATGTAGTTTCATAAATCATTCTCAGTAGCATGGTCATTTATGTCTTGCTTTTATCATCCTTTGTTATAGATACCGTTAAACCATGGATATGGATCCTAACTCATTCCATATAGTTTAACCATTTTGATTCTCGTTATAGAATTTAATTAGATATACCAAATGTAATCAAGCATCATCTTGCATTACCCTTTGGGTTCGGCCGAACAATTATCTGATTAATTCTGGAGAGGGCCCATGGTATCTTTCTGTACATATCAAGTGGAGTAACAAATCCTTTGTTGACTACAAGTGTTGTGGATGCTGCTTCACATCACTCCGAAAAATAGCTTTTATAACTACCTTATTCAGGACAGCGTTTGGCATATAATTACAAAAGTGATATCCACACATAACAGAACTTGCTTGTATCTCAAGTCTAAGGATGACTTAATAAACCATTTTCAACATCTTACTCATGACAAGGATCCAAAAGTAAATGTTTGAAGTTGGGGTATCCAATATGCATCCCTTGTGAATACATATGAGTTTGGCGGGAACAATCCACATTCTCATAGAATATAACCAACACTCACATTTGCCTTGCATAACAATATTCCCAAATTGTTAACCGACAATGGACATATTTAGAATGATAAAATCATTCAAGGATTAAACATGCAAATATAGGATAACAATTATTATATGAATGAATAACAAATACCAAGTATCTTTATTAATCATAAAGTAAAAATTGTCTTACAATCCCAATTATCCAAATACTAAAAACAGATATGCATGAGACTAATTAGTAAATTGAAATCTAATGTTTCCAACATTCTCAACTTTTCTTTGCAAAAAAAACTAAATAGTCATCTGAGTAAACTTTCCGAATACTATTTTCAAATTTCACATATAGTGAGGGATTTGAGATGAGTGTCTTATCTCATATGCTCATACTACTGCAAGTGTCATAGTATGGAGATGTCGCCCTACCTTGCATAAGGTATTAGAAGTCAACGACATACTGACAATCATCTTTACAGTTTCTTAAAATGTAAAGTACTCTTTATTCCTTAATGTGTAATGCAACAATGCTCTTCGTTGAACATATCTAGTTAGCAGATTTGTCATAAATGATAAAATCCTACTTTAACTAGTTTTAATTATCCTCTAGCATCATTGTACGTATACAACACTATGCTTTATAATTCGTAAACATCTGTATTAACAATAATCTAAATACTCTCAATTAGATATTGTTGTTGTCAGCTCATCTTGCTCTAGTGCAAAAGTAACAACCAGTCTTATACACAATATAATATATACATGACAAATCCTTAGTTAAAAACTTAAGGTTTCCATCCATGTAATAAATTATTCCAAGTGAAATATACCATTTAAGACTTGCTTGAATGATATATTGCATTTGTGTTGGACTTAATTTTCCGCATATGTTTATTCCAAATAAACATTTATTCCAAGGTTGTTTGTTCTATTCCCTAAATCCTAAGTGAAGTTTCATTCCAAGCTTAAGGATTAAAATCTAGCTTAAATGGAATGATATCTTCAATACAACATATGAATTTTAAGGAAAAACATAGTGCTCCCACTTAATGTTAGATGTACTCAAGGAGTTATCTTAATTCAATCAAAATCATATTGTAATTAAATTCAAGATCTCAGCTCCTAGATGCATGATTCGATCCAAACTTGGATTGCTTAAACTTGTATATTACATAAAGATTATATAGACTCATAACCCTTTTGATTACACACCGTCCTCGCAAAAGGTAATCATTAAAGAAAGAGTTATAAAACTTAATTGCCATATTCCACATTCAAGGAAACATGTAGGACAATTAATTATCTTTATTTAATTAATGCATGTATATAAGAAAATCTAATCACAGTCAATTGCATGAGTAAGATTAAAACTTCTTATTATAAGCCATGCATTAACATGTATACAATTTTGTCCTTGTGAGCCTTTCTTCAAAAGAAACTTATTCCAACCTCATAGGTTAACTGTTAGGCAAAACAACAATCAAGGTCAAAACATTGATTTGCCTTTTAAGGACTGCATCTTATCATTCATAATTCTAAGACATTATCAGATTCAAGATGTGATGATGTACCTTATCAGTTAGCAGATTTTCAATGATCCATTAACTTATATTCCTCAGCATTGATATCAAAATATCAATCAAGTGATGAGGCATCCTTGCAGATTTATGAATGAGAGTAACATTATACTTCGGTCAACATTTACATGTTTATCCTTAGTATGACATTAATAAGTGGATTTTAGAAGGTTATGTATTTGTTCTTGAATATCTTCAAGATTTGTTGATGCTCCCACTTACTTTTGTAAGTAGAGACAATTCTCTAAATACTAAGTATTTTAGCAACAATAAATTGTTCTTTATTTAGGAACCACAAAATACATTTTAAGTTCTCATCTCAAGATTGTTAATAAAATGCTTCATAAGATTTTAACAAATTCAGAACTTAAATCAAGACATAATGGAATTTCTTCCAACAACTCTAATTAAGGTTTGTAGCAAAACCCTAATTTTGTATCACCCTTTAACCGAAAACCTTAGCAACAGTTTTGTGTTTCGTTGAGCTAGGAGGAACACCAATACTACAATCTTCAAGCTAGGAAGTGTAGAAAATCAAAAACCCAAAAGGGTTTAGGATTCGATTGGTTTGAGTGAAAAACCAAAAATCCCTAAAGGTTTAGAGGTTTCGGTCGTGGGTTGTCTTGAATACCTTCTAGGTTTGAACTACATTGAGTGTATCCATGACACACGCAATTTTCTAACCTTGATAGATTTTGGAGGTAGAGCAATTAAAGCTATCATGAATCAAACAATATGAATATAGTTTGTTTCAACACATTAGACATACCATAATAATGCGGTATTCTATGAGTATTTGAATTGTGAAACTATATCAGAATTCCATAGATAATTTAATTCTCTTTGGACCAAATACTTGTCAATTGGGTCGAGCCAAATTACATATTAAGTATTTTTGAACCAAGTGCATGCTATAATGTATATTTCTTGAATAATACAAGAACCTTATGCTCATGTGTTCACAAGAAGACAGAACGGTTCAAGAATTATATGTTCATGTGTTTACAAAAAAACAGAACATGTCAATAATACATTATAAGTCTTTGAATAATTCAAAGGCCTCAAGTTTATGTGTTAACAAGAAGACATAACAATTTTACTATATACTTTATGTTATAAGTCATTGATTAATTCAAGGACTTTATAATTATGTCTTAACATGTAAACATAATTATACTAACAAAAGTAATCATGAACGCAAACTCTTGAGTTCTGCAGTAATTTCAAGTTAATTTTATACTTCAGAATTATGATTATTATCATTTAACCATAATTATGTTGACTAAAACATGTAGTCAAAATGTTGAAGTATCTTTACACTATATCATGACATTTGAATGTAGTAGGGCAACAAACATCTTGTGTGTTTAAGTTCTAGTAGAATTATTAGTTTTCTTACCTTGAGGTCAAGAGAAACAAATAATATGTTGTTCCTTGCACACACTTTGAGATTTCTCCCACTTGTGTAAGGCACAACATCATATTATGAAAACAAACAACATGTGATTGATTGTGTAAACAATATGATAATGTCATAGATGTTACTAGTAGTTTTAGAACCATAACCTTTAATAAGGAATTGTGGATTATTATTCTATAGATAACGTTAAGAAAGCAACAGCAGAAAGGCAACGTGTTATCTAATAAAATAAAATGCAATTATCCTGTAAGAAATGGTCGTTCATATTCGGAAAGTAATGAATTATTTCAAAGCAAGTTTGAAATGATATGGGTGACTAACAAGGAAATAAATCTCGTAGCTCCCACTGAAATTGACAACATTACAAGAATGTTATTTCAGTAATAAAACGTAATGCTCCCACTGGATTTGTCAACATTGTAAGTGTTACATTGCCAGTAGAAAGCATATTGCAATTTAATACACTTTCCTATTCTCTTCTAATGCCTACAAGTAGCAATGTACTTAGGTATTGAACAGAGTATATGAAGTCCTACTTATGTAGATGAGGGACTAGCCATTCATGCTTTAATTTAACTTGAATAGTTAGCATGCAATTCCTCCTTTATCGTCTACATAGCCCCAAGGGTATTTAGCACTATAAGGAATAATAAGAGTCCAAGAAAAATACCTAGCGAATATGCTGGTAATTTCCTTACTCTTTGCGGTTTAAACTCATACATCGTGACAAGTACAAGATGTCATTTATTTTGGTAGCTATAAACAAAATGTTTTCTAGTTACACAAAATATTTTATCTTTCAATTATTTCAATACCAGAAAAGGGTAATGAAAGATCATAAGTGAGTTTAACAATTGTAATCCTATCTTAGTTTGTCAACTAAGGAGAAACAAATAGGAATAAGTCTCACTCTTCTTACCAGGAAAAGAGACCAAGTGTGTCTTTTTAAGAAAAACAAACTTTTGTTTACGAATTATGTTGCAACAACACAATTTTAATCAGAACATAGAAAGTTCAATGTTAGTATTTTCGATAATTAAATTCTTAATAGAATTAACTACCCAATTAATTACTAATTAAGACTAAGATCCATCTTGACCTCCCACTTATTACCGAAGGTCTGAACAGCGTGTAAACAAGTAGGGCAAGAGGTAAGCGACGAGCGTTAATTGCATAAACTGCAACTCTTAGACTTATGAGACTTATCAAGACATTAGTAGACAAGTAATAATATCCTGAGCATGTTTAGACTCATCTTATGCCTCGGGTCCAAGGTCTGACCAAGCATACTCGAAATAAGTCGACCAAGCAAGAACGTGCAAATATCACCAAAGGTCTGACCAATGAGCAAAATCTGCCATGGGTTTGGAATGGCCCTAAGGTCTGACCAAAGAGGTCAAGCCAAAAGCACGTGTTCTTGGTTGGCTGGCATAGACTTAAAATTTTACACATAGGGTATACACATAAATGTGGTAAAATCGTATACAAAGAAGCATGCAAAACAACTTTGTAGCACTTAATTTAAAAACATTTAGTCATGACACTGTAGTGATCATCATGGTTCACGGTAGCTCCAATCGAACTCGCAAGGAAGCGGAGGACCAAGTCAGCGCGAAGCTATGACCGGAAATCCTTTAGGTGTGACTGTGCGCACCGCCTTATACCCCCCTTATAGTTTGTTCTAGTGGGTGAGCCGTACTTCCCAAGTGTCCATAGCGTCCAGTTTTTAATTTCATGAAAAACTTGTTTCAATAATTTAGGTAAATTAATTTTACAAAAAAACAATTTTCCACGAATCAAATAGCATGTTACATTAAGCATGATATTTAGGCGTGTAAATTAATACCCTTTTAACGTCATGGTTTCGCATATGTATTATTCCATATTGCATGCAATTAGGTGTGTAAAACATATAACAATTATGCACATATGGAATCACAAACATAAACAAAGACATTAATTAAACACATAAAATCCGAGTTCTCTCGCGAGTCTTCCCCAAAAGGAGAACCATAAGACCCTCACTAGGTTTTCATCAAGTTCCTAGATCGCCACATGCATCAAAAAAAAAATTGATTGCGTAGGTCTTATAGCCGGAATTCACACATAAAATAACATGGCAAACTTATTAACTATTAATTTGCTATTTTATGTATCTAATTAACCATTAATTAATTTGTTTGTGTCTTGTTATTTTTTATTAATTAATGACAAGTATTGCATTGTAGTTGTCAAAATAAAAATAAAACAAATAACTAAATTAGATTTCATGCAGCCTTTTCAAGTGTTTATAAAATTTGTGTAACCCATAATACACCAAACGAGTTGGCTCGTGATGCCACTGTTGGGATTTATTAATATGTTAACCAATTAACTACGAGTACGCAGCGGATATGGATCTAGTTTGGCTATTAGAATTAACACAAATAATAAACAAATAAAACAACTAAAAGGGACAAGAAAAATAAATCGAAAACTAACCCTTGTAGTCACCCGCAAATGAAACTAAGTAGTAAATATATACTACCTCTACGGTTGCTCACACAAACACGTTAACCAAGTATGCCCGGAATGCTAGCCGAGTATTACGTATCAACCAAATACCAAGTATCGAATGTCAAAACCAAAACAGCCCCAAACAATGTTATTGTTGTAGCTTACTTGACCCAAATCAAATCCCACAAAGGGATACGTTTGATTTGCTTAAAGGAGGAACAAGACAAAATAAAAGTAAACAAAAAAATGAATTCTTTTGTTACTTATATATGTCTGCTACGTGGAGAAACAAAACAAAAGCAATGTTGTGTTGTCAGTAGCTACTAAGAACCAAAAGAAACCCTTTGAATTGTCAGTAGCTGCTACGTATATGTTGACAAAGAATTATAGTAATTTGCTTTTGGTTTTTTAATTTTTGTGTCGTATATCATGAGCAGGGATGGGAGGTTTATATAGCCTCTCAATCTTACTCATGATAATGCTAAAACACATTTATGATAAGCTTAAAACTCTTTCAACTTTAAGCCTTATCATAACTCTTCCTTTCCTCCTTATCACTAATGAATCTAGACATTCCAAGATCCCTTCTAGATCCTTCATAAGCTGGCCACACTGGTTAGGACAAGTAAGACGTCTTGTCTAGTTCATTTCATGTCTTTTTGGTATACGCGAAGAATTTAACATACTCTAAGTGTTTAACGTGTGTGCCCCCAATAGGCTCACACACCTTTAGTTGTATTTAAGCTATTCCAACTTCCATATTCCAAAAGAAGGGCCGAAGACGTACCGGTGATGAAAACGAGAGAAAACCTAAACCTTTAGAGCGTGCTGATAACGTGTTGTGAATACAAAATTGAGGGAATGAATATTCTTCTTATTGATCATTAACTATGAGATTTACAAAGAGTATATATAGACAAACATTAGGGCAAAAACCCTAATAGCTAACATGGGCCATGGGCCTATTATCGGTTATATGGACATCCACTAATAATTATCCATAACAATTAGTACGTATTTGCATTTTTTAAATTATGTTGTAATTAAAAATGGTGAATGATTTAAAAGTAAAAACCATGTTTAATAGGATGTTTTCATTACAATACCTATACTTTGCTCATATAGCAGCAACAACGTGAAGATTTATTAGTTGTATTCATATCTTATAGGCAAGAAAATAACGAGTTTTCCACACCCAAAAAAAAAAAACAAAACAAAACAAAACAAAAAGAACCACAAAGTATCACATGAATGTGATAATATAACGATCATCGTAAAGTTTCCATTTCCTCATGTGAATGTGATGAAATGATCAAATAAAGATTTTCATTCCCTCATGTGAATGTAATATCATATTGATCGGCATATAAATCTCCATTTCCTCAAGTGTATGTAATAAAATGATCAACATAAGATCTTCATTCCTACATGTGAATGTGATAATATATGATCAACGTAAAGATCTGCATTCCCTCAAATGAATGTGATTAAATGATCAACATAAGATCTCTATTCTCTTATGTGAATGAGAACATAAAATGATAAACTTAAAGATAATTTATCATGACCATTACGTCAGTAATATGACAAATAACAACCCACGAGCAGTGGCAAAATAAGAAGCGAGCAACAGAACCAAAGGCCTCTTGGCCCTGCGGTATGTAAGTGGCTCATCAAGATAGAGGTTGTGGGTTCAAGTCTCGTTAAAGACATGTGAGATAGAATTTGTGAGATAGGTGGTGTATGTTGTAAAATTTGTCGTTCTAAAAAAAAAAAAAAGAAGCAAGCAACAGAAATTGTAATGTATGCAAAATATAAGTGTGTCAAAGAAATTACACATTATCTTTATAGATGTAAAAATCTATACTAACACATTTTGAGATTATATGAATGCTCTGTAAAAAAAAAGTATAAAATTGTCATGAGGAACGAAGTGCAATATTAATGATGCATTATATTCTTTTGCATCTTCTTCGACATGCATTATACATTTATTAGTGAAAGATAATCACTAGCAATAACATAATTTTATGGCCTAATTATAATATTTTCAGGGAAGACCGGTTATACCATCACGAGTCATTAATGATGCGAAAATTATAACATAGTTAGATTAATCTAATGTTATCATATCTCAAAGGAATTTGATTGTTCATCTATCAGTCAGATTGGGGACTCAATCCCTCTATATTCTGGAAAGAAAACAATTGTATATCTGCAGGCATGTACACCAGTTATATGAATCATTTAGAGTTTAAAATCAATGCATCGTCGATGTGGTCATCAAAATTGCAACCTCAAGTTTGCATGTTTAATAGATCATCTAATAAAAATGTGAGCATAACATTCCAGATTATGTACTTCATTGTAAATATGCGATGAATAACTTTCAAACTTTCAATGATAATGAGAGAAAAACTCTATATTGTTGTATGGGGCCATACTATAATATACACAACAACAAAACTAGCATCATGCCAACATGTTTATAAATCCTCCTTTTAATTATTGTTTTTGGTTATAAACCAAACATATCCCAGTTCAGTTTCATTTTGTGTGTTACATACTCAAATTACTCCACCTAAATGTACATATATGAGATATAAAATAAGAATAATTCCTTCAGAGGAAGAGAAGAACTAGCTGCAAATTTGGAATGAATTATAATATGTTAATACAAATATCGTCCTAAAAACGTTATTTATATTTTACGATCTTTGCTTAATTTTGTTAATGACAATTACAAAGTTTATCTTTAAGCAATGTATAAATATAAGATTAAGTCTTTTACATTTATAGTAACAAGTCTTTTAAAAAAAACACATTTTACACATTACATGATCACTAGGAATTACATTATATACATTTACATGTTTATTTTTATTTCTTAAAAATAGAAATATACATGACATCATGGCATGCATCATCTACATATCTTAGTTGTCTTTACAATATATTTTGGAAATATCTTGAAGCTAAAGAGTTGACTTTGGAAGATCTTTGACAAGACTTGACAAAATATGGAAAGATATTGTAAACTCTTAGCTGGAATGTCCCGGCGGAACCAAACCAATATATGGGCGGAACCCATATTTTGGGTCCGCCGGATCCGCCACTTGTCTACTCAGTTTTGCCTATAAATAGCAAGCTGAGCATTCAAGCACAATCATCACTCATATAGTTTAAATTATATATTCATTCATTTGTACATTACTAACCCATTACATTCATTCATTTCATTCTTAGTGATCTCTCTTTTGTAGCAAAGAAGATCAAGCATACAAGCTTCAACACAGTGTTGCAAGTCTTGATATTTAGATACTGTGTGATTAGTTAGTGTTCACACATCATTGTCTATACCTTTCATTCAGTAGAGTTCGGTTAGTGTTTTAGTCCTCAAAACACATAGAGTGTTGGGAGTGGTTGTACCCTTGTTAAAGAACCAACGGGAGTGGTTGTACCCTTGTAAAGAACTCGGTGTTTAGCTTAGTACCGGATAAAGAGTAAGCGACGTGTAAAGGTTTTCTCCGCCTAGAAGGGAGCTTGTTTCTTAGTGAAGAAAAACTCTCAAGTTAAAGGCTCGAGGAGTGGAGTAGGGCAAGGAAGAGAGTCCTTGTAGCCGAACTACTATAAACATCCGTGTTGTGTGGTTTGATCATTTATTTCCTTACTTGCTTTATATATATTGCTTGATTGTTTGCTTTACTTTGAAATCACGTTAAGTATACAAGGCGAAGAAAATTTTAAAACGGTAAAAACTATTCAACCCCCCTTCTAGTTTTCCACAATTGGCATCAGAGCTACGTTACTCAAGATTTTCAAATATATTGTATTTTAAAACTTGAAACGATCAATGGATTTTAAAACTTCAAAGAAGGGCAATCTATGCAAAGACCACCACTATTTGAACCAAATAGTTTTATATATTGGAAAAATCGCTTTGAAACTTATGTGAAGTCAAAGGATATAGATTTGTGGTATATTATTGTAGAAGGTGATAATAAACCTATATCAAATATATTAGATGGTCGGGATGAGGGTATTTCTCTTACTCGTCATAATGATGAGCAAAAGAAGCTGATTGCCAAAAATAATGAAGCCAAAATGATGTTTTATAATGCCTTACCAAAGAAAGAATATGAAAGAGTTTTTATGTGTAAAACGGCTAAGGATATTTGGCAATCATTGATTATCACTCATCAAGGGAACTCACAAGTAAAAGATAACAAAATTGATCTTCTTGTTCAACAATATGAACAATTTATTATCTCTGAAGATGAGACCATTGATAGTGCTTTTGCTATGTTTAATACTATAATTACTTCTCTTAAAGCACTTGACGAATCTTTTTCTAGTAAGAACTTTGTCAGGAAATTTCTTAGAGCACTTCATCCGAAGTGGAGAGCAAAGGTGACGGCTATTGAAGAATCCAAGGATCTTTCAAGCATGACACTTGACGAGCTCATCGGAAATCTCAAAGTTCACGAGATGGTGATGGAAAAAGACTCAGAAATAGTTAAAGGCAAAAAGGAGAAGATGTAGTCCATTGCCTTAAAAGCTAAAGTAGAATCAAGTGATGAAGAGTCTAGTTCGGATACTGAAGACGAAGAGTATGCCATGGCCATTAGAGATTTCAAAAAGTTCTTTAGGAGACGAGGAAAGTTTGTAAGACAACCTCGTGAAGAAAAGAAATCCTTCCGGAAAGATCGTGATGATAGGAAAGGAAAAATGGATAGAAAGTGTTTTAGGTGCGGGGATTCTGGTCACCAAATAGGAAATTGTCCAAAGCCTCCAAAGAACAAGTCTCAAAAAGCATTTGTTAGTGGAGCTTGGAGTGACAGTGATGGTGATGACGACGAGCCTAAGAACGACGAAGTTGCTCTCATGGCTCATGACTCAGAAGAGGTACATTTTGATTCATCATATTCCTCTATTGATGATGAAACCTTAGAAGTAGAATATAACAAACTGTGTGATATTACTCTAAAAATCATAAACAAAAATAAGTTCTTAAAAACCAAAACGACACTTTTAGAAAACGAAGTCTATTGGTTAAAAGAAAAAGAAATACGATCAGAAAAGGGTAAAAGTGTTAAAGAAACATGTGTCTCATGTCAGGAACTTAAACTAGAAATAGAAACACTTAAAACCACACAGGAAGATCTTATCAAACAAAACTCTAAGTTTAAAAGGTTTGATAAAAACATTTGTTTAGCAGATGAGTTAATGCAAATTCAAAAGTTGCCTCATGATAAAACCGGACTAGGATTCATGAAATCAGGAAACTTAAATGACTTTATGAAACAAACAGTGAAAGTACAAAAACCTGTTCCAACAAAGTCAGACACCCACGGATCTGGCGGACCCAAAAATTTGGTTCCGCCAGTAGTGACCAAAGGGTCCGCGGGTACTGTTGTTGAACAGAAGGTTTGTACTTCGGATAGTACTGAGTTCGTTAAGGTCACAAGAAAACCCAGCACTAGCACAACTATTAACAAACAAAAACCAGCAGTTACTATAGGAAAAGGTCAAGTTAAAAATGAGTTTAGGATTAAAACGGTTCAACAGAGACCTAAAACTAGTTTTCCCAAACAACCCTTTCCTAAGAGTAACTTTAATTCACAGCATCATCATCAAAATAGTTGGAACCAAAACATGTCTAGAAACTATCAAGGTCCCAACTACATGCCATGGAACACTTGTCCACCATTTCCATACATGAACCATGATAATTTAATGTTTAACCCAAATGGACCCATGAGATATTGGGGACCAAACGCTTGAGTTTTTCTTTAACTTAGGTGTGCTTGAAAGTCGAGTTAGAACCGGATGAGGGAATCAAAGATAGTGGGTGTTCAAGACACATGACGGGAAACAAAAGCCTTTTCTCAACCTACCAAGTGTACGACGGAGGTAATGTCACATTCGGTAGCAAGCTTAAAAGTAAAATCATCGGAAAAGGTTCAATCTCTCATGACTCTCTCACTATTGATGATATTGCTCATGTAGATAACTTATGATTTAACTTGCTTAGTATTAGTCAATTATGTCGCAAAAAGTATAACGTCCTTTTCAGTGAAAATGGAAGTAAAATACTTAAAGATGGCATAACCGTAGGAAAAGGTGTTTTGAAGAATAACGTTTACGTTATGAAATTAGACAAAACACCTAAAGACAAACTTTGTCTCACCTCTCTGGACGAAAACTCAACTCTATGGCATAGACGTTTAGGTCACGCCAATATGAGGCTAATCCAATCCTTATTATCTAAGGAACTCGTTAGGAACCTACCCAAGTTGAAATATGACCAACACTTTTGTGATGCTTGCAAAATTGGAAACAAGTTCATAATAGCCATAAAGCTAAAAACATGGTGTCTACATCTAGGTGTCTAGAATTGTTACATATGGATTTGTTTGGTCCATCCCCTATACAAAGTTACGGGGGAAACTTCTATACTTTGGTAATAGTAGATGATTACTCTAGGTATACTTGGACTAAGTTTTTGAAAACTAAAAACGAGGCATTTGATAAATTTAAAATTCTAAGTAAGAAAATTCAAAATCAAATAGGAAATAACATTGTGTCTATTAGAACCAACCACGGTCGTGAATTTGATAACGAAATCCAATTCGGAGCTTTTTGTGATGCTAATGGCATAACACATAATTTCTCGGCTCCTCGAACTCCTCAATCTAACGGTGTAGTAGAACGCAAAAATAGGACAATTCAAGAAATGAGTAGAACTATGTTAAATGAACAAAACATACCACAAAAGTTTTGGTGTCACACCGTAGATACATCCACATACATCTTAAATAGAGTATTAATTAGACCATTTTTGAAAAAGACTCCATATGAGTTATATAGAGGCAAAAAGCCTACATTAGGATATTTTAGAGTTTTTGGAAGCAAGTGCTTCATTTTAAACCCTAAGGACTATCTCACCAAGTTCGACCCAAAGTCGTATGAAGGTGTATTTCTTGGGTATTCGCAAAATAGTAAAGCCTACATAGTTTTGAACAAAGAAACCTCAAGAGTCAAGGAATCGTTGAACGTAACATTCGACGAAAGTCCACCTCCCTCTAAGACATCACCTTTGGTAGATGATGACTTAGTTGAAAGTCAAATGGTTGAAAACCAAGAAAACATAGAAAATGACAAAGAAGACGAACCGGTAAAAAGAGAAATAGTCAATATAAAAGAATCTAGAAGTCACCCATTAGATAACGTCATAGGAAAAATTAACGAAAGAACCTTAAGGTCAAAAGTCCAAAACCAAAGTAATTTCTTTTGTTTTGTTTCAACCATTGAACCTAAAAATATTAATGAAGCGATAAAAGATGAATCTTGGGTCATAGCGATGCAAGAAGAATTAAATCAGTTTGTTAGGAATGTCGTTTGGACATTAGTACCTCAACCTCAAAATCAAACCATAATTGGAACTAAATGGGTGTTTAGGAACAAAATGGATGAAAATGGAGTAGTGTCTAGAAACAAAGCTAGGCTAGTAGCTCAAGGCTACAATCAACAAGAAGGTATAGATTACGACGAGACATTTGCACCTGTCGCTAGGCTTGAATCAATTAGAATATTACTTGCATATGCATGTGCACACGACTTTAAACTATTCCAAATGGATGTTAAAAGTGCTTTTCTAAATTGTTTTATTAATGAGGAAGTGTACGTTGCACTACCTCCCGGCTTTGCCGATTTTGAAAAACCCAATCATGTCTACAAACTTAAGAAAGCTTTATACGGACTTAAGCAAGCACCAAAAGCTTGGTATGATCGACTTAAGACTTTCCTAGTTGACCATAAGTATACCATGGGCCTAGTAGACAACACTCTTTTCACCAAGAAAAAGGGATCACATATTATCATAGTCCAGATATATGTGGATGACATTATATTCGGTTCAACTTGTCAAGAGTTATGCGATGAATTCTCGAAAATCATGCATGATGAGTTTGAAATGAGTATGATGGGGGAACTAAACTTTTTCTTAGGTCTCCAAATAAAACAATTAGAAGATGGGATATTCTTCAACCAATCTAAGTATATAAGGGATATGCTTAAGAAATTTGGTCTTGAAGACTCCAAACCTATGAAAACGCTAATGTCTTCCGAAACCAAACTCACCAAGGATGATGAAAGTGAATCCGTAGATAGCACTAAATATAGAGGAATGATTGGTAGTTTACTCTACCTCACAGCTAGTAGATCGGACATTATGTTTAGTGTTTGTCTATGTGCATGCTTTCAAGAAGATCCCAAAACATCCCATCTTGAAGCCGTTAAACGAATCTTTAGATATATTAAAGGTACTACACATTTAGGATTATGGTATCCCAAAGGAACGGGAATGGAAACCATAGTGTATGCCGACTCAGACCATGCCGGTGACTATGTCGATAGAAAAAGTACAAGTGGTATTTGTACTTTTGTTGGGCATTGCCTCACCTCATGGTTTGCCAAGAAACAAACGGCCCTAGCAATATCAACAACTGAAACCGAGTACGTGTCTGCAGGAAAGGTGTGTCAACAAGCACTGTGGATGAAACAAGCTCTCGTCGACTATGGAATTGAACTCAACGACATTCCCATTCTTTGCGACAACAAATGAGCTATCAACCTTAGCAAAAATCCAGTCCAACACGCTAGAACCAAACACATAGAAATACGTCACCATTTCCTACGCGACAATGTTCAGAAGGGAAACATCTCAATCGAGAAAGTTCCCTCAGAGGACAACATTGCCGACATTCTCACTAAACCTCTTAAGAGAGCACCCTTTAACTTTCTTGGACTTGGTTTAGGACTAATGGAACCGAGTGAGTAGATAAAACCTTAGCTTGAACCTTAGATTAACCAAAAAATAGAAAAACCTGAGCCTGATCCACAAAACCAACCGACAACAAGGGCGGACCCCTTGTTTTGGTTCCGCCAGATCCGCGGCCCCCTGAGTCATTTTTTTAGTATATTAAATAAACAACATACACTGTACATCACAACTCCCAAAAACATACCACCTACTGGAACTCGACTCAAAATCATCCAAACTCGCAATTTAGGTCATCTCCTTCCACCAATTTGTGATCTAATCATCTCTGTAAGTATCCTAATCACGTCTACATTCCTGATCTGAGTCTAGGATTTCTATTTCATGCACAAAATCAAAACTTGGGGTTTATGCATATTTTTAGCTAAATCATGAAACATATTTACTAAATTACATCACAAATCATGTTTTCCTTAGTTAGGAATTGCATCTTGTAGGACATTATCATAATTCATCAAAAACCCCATGAGAAATTGTTATCAAAATCTTCTCACGACTAGGAAAAACGGTTTTTGAACATTGTTCATACAAATACAAAAACGTTATGTTTTAAACATCACTTGCATAATGTCTCTTGAATGCTAAAGAGAATACATAACTAATATGTATTTTTGGGTACATTCAATCGTAGATACATTGAAGTAGGAGCGTTTGGGTTATCTCAAATTTTGCTATAAAACTTGCATTAACAAAATTTTCATGCATCAAAAGGAGTCGAGATAACCCCACCTCCACATTGTCCCCATATACCCCAGTCTCCTCAACAACATTAAGTGATTGAAGACTGAAGAACTCAACGCCTGAAAGAAAGGCGGGAAGATCTGGGAAGAGTTTAAGATAAGATCAAATCTTATCTTGTCAGGAAGAAACTTTCCCTAAGACGGCTAAAAGTCATGGAGTGTCAGACCAACCACTCCTAAAGACTTTATAGTCCATTCCCATTGGTTCTTGGAAATGACAATTACTGTTGTAATTGTCAGACACGCTTGCTTCAACAAGTTGTAGTTTTTTAATCACTTTTACTCTTTTATACTTGTGTATAAATAGGTTCAAAAGAAGAGAAGTTGTGTGTGTTTTGTACATTGAAAGCTTAGACTTTTACAAAGCAACTTCTCTCCTACAAAGAGTAACCAGTCCCTGAGATAGCTCAATGAGGCATATTGTTACCACTCAAAGCAAAGCTTGAGTTTAGATAGGAGACTCCACCATACCTTGTCTGTTCAATCCCAAGTGTTTGTTCCGCAAAACACTTGGGTAATAGATTCTTTGATTCATTTCTAATAAGAATTTAAACGTCGAAAAATACTTATGTGTTTTTACTTTTACGTTTTCATTAATCTGTTAGAATTAATCATAACATTGTATTAGTCATAAACACGAATAGATTAACTTTCTAGTTAACTTTAAGCGTGTTAAGGGAACAACACAAAGAAACCGTCAAATATCTACCTAAACACCATAAAACCAAAGGACTCACTGAGGAACAAGTTGAAATCTTTAAAGCCTTAGAAAAACGCTATATACATGAGGGTAGAACCGTAGACCCCTCATTCCTAGAAGGAACCATTCTTAGAGAACAACTTGCCGCAATACAATTCGATTGTCTCCTAGATATGGATGAACCCATAATCCCTAGGTTCATACTAGAATTCTATGCGAGTGTAGGACTTAGCACAAATGATTATGGATACATGAACATCCATTTCAAAGTAAACCAAAACCAATTCAACATCCCTCTAGATCAATTTGGAGATGTCTTAGGTGTTCCAAATCAAGGAACTTGCTTTTATTCGGACAAATGGTCATTGTCCATCCTCGATTCCAACCTTGATCGTACACAACCATACGCGACACTTTTAACTCCAAAAGAGACAATCCGTGAGCATCTTTTTGTTTCTAGAACCTCCCACACTAGGACTAGTCGAGGTCGAGAAGTAGATCGTGATCCGTTTGGCATGGAGCTAAACGAACTTAGGCCCCATTTCAAGAAACTAGAAGAAGTTCTTAGGGCCAACGTGATTAGCACCATAGGAAATAGAGACCATGTCAACGCAAGTCTTTGCTATATGCTCTATTGTGTGTCAAACCACCAATCATTCAACCTCGCCTACTATATCGCCAAAAGAATGGCCGATATTCCAGTTCAAGGCACCACCGCCATGCCTTACGGGATGCTTCTCACCCATTTTTATAGAGCTTTTTCCCCCATTCCTCGAAACGCTAGAGGTTTTGTTCCCGACTACACCGAGATTAAACACACCTTTGTCCCACTTAGTGATCATAGGGTAGCCATAGCAAAGGGAAAATGAGCTCATCCTCCCACCTCATCATCATCATCATCAGTTAGCGAGGATGATGGTTTACCAAATTCTAGGATTCCGCCACCCGAGTATATGAGTCAACTACCTCCCATCGACAACCAATCTGAGGAGTTTCGTCAAACTCGAGGAATGATGAAGAATCTTGGACGGTGGGTCATGAAGCTCCACAAAAAGCTTAGCAAGAAGTGAGGGATAGGGAATGTTTGGTATAAGACAATCTTGAGACAATGATGTGTTGAATTCTTGTATTATTAGAATATTATGTTGGTATGATACATTTCTGTGAACTAACTTAACTTTTCAGGACGATAACACGTGTTGTTATCGATTTTCATGTTTAAGCCACCGTTTGGCTTAACACCCTTTTATGGTAAGTTATTATCATTTGATTGATATGATCTATATGCAAACGTGTGTTAGAATCTATGTTTTTGCTTTTAATCAATCACTAATAAGTAGTTACACATGATTTAGGAAAATTTTCGGAAATTAAACGGGTATCGGAAAATATGACATGCTCTCTGTTAAGAATTAGCATTTTCATCTGACGGATATGGCGGAACCAAAACTGGGTTCCGTCTGTTGTATTTCTTGGCTCCGCCATTCTTCACCCTGCGGATTCCGCGGAACCAAAAATTTGGTTCCGCATTTGTTTTCGTTTGGATCCGCCAATTCCACAGTAACTTTTTCAAATTTCCCAACTAATCCCGATCCTTAGATTGTTGCTTCTAGTTTTTAGAATTATCCTACTGATCTTTAGGCATATTAGGATGATTTAGAAACACTTAGAATCATAAGATATCCATTTCCCACCAAAATTTGAAAATTCAAATTTTCCATCAAGTTACCTTTCTGTAACAAGCAAGGAACCCTCAATTTGGTTCCTTGCAATCCGTGGAAACATCACATCAATAGATTTCCCACTCAAACCTTGCATTAACTGCATATCCTCAATACTTTACTCAACTCCATCTCTATGGGTTGACTTAGATGATGTGACTAGCACAATTTTTTTCCAAATCATTAGGAACCTCAATTCTTCTATGGATGAACATCAAATCCAAACACCAATTTCTATAATCCTTCCTGCCTATAAATTGGAACCTTTAATTGATCAAAACTCACACCTTCACCACCAACTCTAAGTATCATCCCTGTACTTATTTGCAATCCTTCCCATTTTAACCATGACAAAATCCAACAACTCTTCCACCAACAGACCACCACGCAGGACTGCTCACATAAGTGTTAAACAGTGTTGTTTTGTAAACTTGGCAACTTCATCAGAGGAGTCATCACCTCTCAACATCTCTTCACCCATAGCCGATGAGAATTTTCTCACACTCTCCACTCCCACACCATCAAATGTAGTCATCCATACTCCACCACCAACAATCACTCCAATAGCCACCACACCACCACCCGCTCCATCACAGCCTGCTAGATCACCATCACCATCACACTCACCCAAACTACAACCAATGGAGTTATTTGCTACTCCTCCAACCTCACCACACCTATATCTTGAAACTTTGGAAGACCTTCCAACAAGAACTACCAATCCTCTTCCTATGACCTTTGAAGGTCAACAACCTCTCCTCTTCCATCCCATTTATCAGGATATACACGGTCCTTTATACCGTGACCAAGAGTCACCACAACAACAACCTCAACAAACCTCACCAACAACTACACTCAACCTCATTGATGAGACAATGTGGAACGACCAACCCCAATCACAACAAGAAATCAACGAGGAGTTGGACCGCCTCTATGCTTTCTCAAACATGGTGGATTCCCACCTCCATGAGGCTATGGACCTCCAATCCACTTTGATGGCCTCCATTATGTCCCCAAAATACATTCCACCACCTCCACCATCAAACACCCAACCACCACCACCTCCAACTCATGAACCAACCCTTCCACCTCCACGACATGATTGTATCATGTGTGAGAGGACCGCTCATTTGGTGCAACGAACCAACATCTCGGTTCTTGAATTGCAAAATGAAATGCGATTCATTTTGAATCACGTCCTCGAGTGCCTTAATGCGCTTTCGCATCCTCCACAATAGGAACTTTTAAATCTCTTCCTAGTTTCCTTTTATAGGAACTTTTAGGACTTTGTAGGATTTGTTTAAGTTTTTTTTATGTTGTAACATCATGTTTTGTGACTTTTGTCACAAACAAATTATCAATTAATGGATGTTATATTTATGCTTATGGGTGATCACTATTTGGCATAATATTTTGGTTGATATATATGGTTGGTTAAAGTATCCTTGTTTGATCTTTGTGAGTGGTTTGGAAATCTTTACTTAGTTGACTTTTTAAGTCAAATGGGTTGAACTACATGTTTGGTTGCACCTTTACATATGCATTATGCTACTTGGTTGGATTGATTCACAACTAACCTTTGTTTTGTAGCTTTTCTCAAACTTGAATCTTATACGTTGGTACCCTAGCAACGGGGAGTATAGATCGAGGGGGAGTATATCAAATACTAACCATTTGTTTTGTAGGTTCATACATCATAACCTTGGCACTCCAATTAGGGGGAGTATTATCCAAGGGGGGAGCTTTTTAAGTTCTCAAAATCATTGCATTATCATACTTGGTACTCCACATTAGGGGGAGTTATAACCAAGAACCGTTAACCACATTCCGCTACGCATATCTTCTTTTTGTTTCGACAAAAAGGGGGAGATAGGATTAAGTTCATATATCACTGTTAACATCACAGTGCATGTTTTTATGCTTAAAATAGTTTTCAAAACTTGCATAAAACTAACTTAATCTATATTTTTAAAAGACTTAAACTTTATTATTTCATCGCTTAAAAATATACTTTATGTTTTGTCATCAACAAAAAGGGGGAGATTGTTAATACAAATATCGTCCTAAAACGTTATTTATATTTTACGATCTTTGCTTAATTTTGTTAATGACAATTACAAAGTTTATATTTAAGAATATAAGATTAAGTCTTTTACATTTATAGTAACAAGTCTTTTAAAAAAAACACATTTTACACATTACATGATCACTAGGAATTACATTATATACATTAACATGTTTATTTTTATTTCTTAAAAATAGAAATATACATGACATCATGGCATGCATCATCTACATATCTTAGTTGACTTTACAATATATTTTGGAAAGATCTTGAAGCTAAAGAGTTGACTTTGGAAGATCTTGACAAGACTTGACAAAATATGGAAAGATATTGTAAACTCTTAGCTGGCATGTCCCGGCGGAACCAAACCAATATATGGGCGGAACCCATATTTTGGGTCCGCCGGATCCACCACTTGTCTGCTCAGTTTTGCCTATAAATAGCAAGTTGAGCATTCAAGCACAATCATCACTCATATGGCTTAAATTATATATTCATTCATTTGTACATTACTAACCCATTACATTTATTCATTTCATTCTTAGTGATCTCTCTTTTGTAGCAAAGAAGATCAAGCATATAAGCTTCAACACAGTGTTGCAAGTCTTGATATTTAGATATTGTGTGATTAGTTAGTGTTCACACATCATTGTCTATACCTTTTCATTCAGTAGAGTTCGGTTAGTGTTTTAGTCCTCAAAACACATAGAGTGTTGGGAGTGGTTGTACCCTTGTTAAAGAACCAACGGGAGTGGTTGTACCCTTGTAAAGAACTCGGTGTTTAGCTTAGTACCTGATAAAGAGTAAGCGACGTGTAAAGGTTTTCTCCGCCTAGAAGGGAGCTTGTTTCTTAGTGAAGAAAAACTCTCGAGTTAGAGGCTCGAGGAGTGGAGTAGGGCAAGGAAGAGAGTCCTTGTAGCCGAACCACTATAAACATCCGTGTTGTGTGGTTTGATCATTCCTTTCCTTACTTGCTTTATATATATTGTTTGATTGTTTGCTTTACTTTGAAATCACGTTAAGTATACAAGGCGAAGAAAATTTTAAAACGGTAAAAACTATTCAACCCCCCTTCTAGTTTTCCACATAATATTCTATTGATCCTCGCAAGAAATATAATGAATATATAATTCAATGAATTATTCAATAGCCATATATATATATGTGTGTACCGACCCAAAATAAAATCTCAGTTACTCGTGCTCCAGTTATACTATGTCCCTCAAGGACGTTGTTTTTATTATGACATGACTAAAGCATGGTAGACTAATCGATTTCAAATAAAATCCTCGATGAAAAATATGGAGCATGAAAACAAGATGGTTGTTCGAGATATAAAAGACCCCATATGATAGTCTTATAAAGAGACACTAGACATGAAGGTTTCAAAGACCTCATATAGCTAATGAGATCTTGATAAATTATATCATATCTAGAATCGTATGGAATTGAAACAAAACAACGTCGATAACTTTTGTTTACATACAATATAGCACTTCTTATTATGCATAATTAGGATCATAAATCAATTATTATCCAAAAGTGTGCTCAACGAAATGATTGGCCAACATGAAAATACGCAATCTCTTGCAAATACGAAAAGTATTAGGACGTGAAGTTCATACACGTCAAATGTGTAAAAGCTATTAGATATATATCGGTCTTTGTGCGAAACAAAAATAAAAGCTCTAAAGTTATGTGCTTTAAGACATGAATTGTGGAATAAATAAATTCACAAAAACATGAAGTGGATTATTAAGAGACATATTATCTCAAGGTGGATGTAAATATCATATTGATATTTTATGAGACAAGTGTTGAGAAAAGTGACACCGGACTGAAGCAAACACACAACTAAAATATGAAATATAATAAAAAGATGATACATGGATATAACGTGGAAAACCCCAATAGGGTAAAAACCAAGGGCAAGGAAAGATACGTTTCACTATGATGAAAACTAGGAGTTACACCTTCTCTCTAGTTACAAGGATAAACACTAATCGTTATATCTCTTGTATTAGGAGATACCACACAAACTCTCTAAAAGTTAACTCACAAGTACTAGCAGGAGAAACATTTTACTATGTGAAAGTAAAGAAGAGAATGGAATGAAGAAATGAGCATGCTTCATTTACTTTTATAGGCGTTTGTCCATGTGAATTGGCTGCAAGTTGTTTTCCCAAGTTGCCAACTATCACTGTCCATCATCCTACTTGCAAGAATATATTCTCATTTTCCATCATCCCACTTGCAAGAATATATCCCCATTTAGATACAATGTATCTTTTAACAATCTCCCACTTGAAGATTAGATTGAAACTTAATCAATCTTCACACCATTATCCTTCCTTGCACTTCCATGTTGCTTATGTTTCTGCTAGGCCGCATGAGGATCGGCACCACATAAACTTGTCACAGTTGATTGCTTTCGTCAGATAATCTGCCATGTTATCATTAGTATGAATTTTTCTGCATATCCACGGTTCCTTCTTCCACTTTCTCACGAACGACGTGATACTAAATTCGTATATGTTTTGTCTTTGAATGAAATGCTGGATTCCTTGCAAGATACAAGGCACTCTGGTTGTCACAAAATAGAGTAATTTTCTCTTGTTCGTGCCCGAGTTCTTCCAAAAATATCTTCAACCATACTGCTTATTTGCTGGCTTGAGCAGCTGCAACATATTCTGCTTCTGTTGTTGACATGGCCACAACTGACTGCATTTTTGAAACCCATCTTACTGTTCCACCAGAAAGTGTAAACACATACCCGGTGGTTAATTTACTTTCGTCAAGATCACCTACATAATCAGAATCAACATATCCCTTGACAGTTAAATCCGATTCCCCATAACATAATGCAACATCTGAGGTTCCTTTAATGTATCTAAGGATCCTCTTCACAGCTTCCCAATGCTCTCTACCAGGTTCCGCAATGTACCGACTCACTACTCCCACTGCATGTGCAATGTCTGGTCTTGTACAAATCATCGCGAATATTAAACTTCCCACTGCTGATGCATACGGTACTCGAGACATTTTCATCCTCTCTTCTTCTCTGCTAGGACTCATCTTGGAGGATAACTTGACATTAGTAGGAAACGGGGTTGATATTGGCTTACAATCTTACATATTGAACCTTTGCAAGATCTTCCTCACATAACTTTTCTGTGAAAGCTAAATTTTCCTACTAAGCCTATCTCGGTTAATTTGCATCCCTAGAATCTTGTTTGCGGGTCCTAAGTCTTTCATCTCAAATTCCCTAGCAAGTTGTGCCTTCAGTTTACTGATACGATCTTTGTTGGGGCCTGCAACCAACATGTCGTCAACATATAACAGCAAGATGAAAAAATCATTGTCTCCAAACCACTTGTAATATGCACAAGGGTCTGCATGTAGTCTGGTATATCCAAGGCCAAAGATTAAAGAATCAAATCTCTTGTACCAACATCGCGGCGCTTGCTTTAAACCGTACAGAGATTTGTTTAACCTGCAAACCAAGTTCTCTTTTCCTTTTTGTTTAAAACCTTCTGGTTGTAGCATGTAAATTTCTTCCTCAAGATTTCCATGAAGAAATGCAGTTTTCACATCTAGCTGCTCTAGATGTAAATCATACGTAGCACACATTGCCAGAACCACTCGAACAGTTGTCATTCGAACTACAGGAGAAAATATTTCATTGAAGTTGACTCCTTCTTTCTAAGCATATCCTTTGACTACCAATCTTGCACGATACCTCTCCACCTGGTCATCACCGTTCCTCTTGATCTTATACACCCATTTGTTTCCAATAGGTTTTCTACCTGCTGGTAGTGGCATCAGTTCCCACGTTTTATTCTTATGAAGAGCTTCAATTTCTTCTTGCATTGCTTCCATCCAGAACGAAGCATCTGAATTATTCAGTGCTTCTTGAAGAGTTGATGGCTCTCCTTCCTCTGTAAGAAGACAGTATGCAACGTTGCCCTCCATAACATAATCCGAGTGGATTAAGAGTACGAGTCACTGGAGCTTGAGACTCGGTTGTCTCATTCACCTCGTGCTGTGGTACGACTTCAGAAGAATCACTCGACTGAAATTGCTTTTCCATCTGTATTGATGTAGTTTCTCTTGTAGTGCTATCACCTTCTTCATTTTCTTGAATTTTGTCTTCCATAAAGACAACATCTCTGCTGACGACTACTTTGTGGGCAGTGGGGTCCCACAAGCGATACCCCTTTACTCCGTCAGCGTACCCCAAGAACAAACATTTTCTGGATTTTGGATCCAGCTTTGTAGTTTCTTGAGAATTGTACATCACGTACACAGGACTTCCAAATATATAAAGGTCTGAATAGTTGACCGACTTTCCCGTCCACATCTGCATTGGTGTCTTCAACTCAGTTGCAGTTGAAGGTGACCGATTTATCACATAACAGGCGGTATTGACTGCTTCTGCCCAGAACGATATTTCCAAGCTTGCAGTTGCCAACATTGCTCTTGATCTTTCTAACAAGGTTCTGTTTATCCGCTCTGCTACTCCATTATATTGAGGAGTGTGTGCTGTAGTGAGTTGCCTTTTGATTCCTTCTTTCCTGTAAAAGGTATCAAATTCATCACCAGTGTATTCGCCTCCATTATCTGTCCTCAAACACTTGATCTTCTTTCCAGAATCAAGTTTAACCCGCGCTTTGTAAACTTTGAAAACTTTAAGCACATCAGACTTCTTCTTGATTGGGTACACCCAACATCTCTTGGAATAGTTATCAATAAAGGATACAAAATACTTTGCTCCTCCCAGGGATAGAACCGGTGCCTACCATACATCAGAGTGAACCAATTCTAGAACATATACACTTCTAGAATTTGATGTCTTGAATTTTAGGCGATGCTGCTTGCTGATAACACAATGCTCACAGAAAGGTAAAGAAACCTTTGTAAGGCCAGGAATTAACTTCCTTTCAACAAGAATCTTCATTCCTTGTTCTGACATATGTCCAAGCTTCTGATGCCATGTTACTGCAACTCTATGACTTGGACTATGTGAAGCAACAGATGCTTTCGCCTCCTCCATTATCTCTCCCTTCAGTTGGTATAAGTTCGCAGCCACCTTTTCACCTTTCATAAGTACAAGCGTGCCTTTTATAACTTTCATGATCTTGTTTTGTATTTCAATCTTACAACCAAGATCATCCAATTGTCCTAGAGACAATAGATTCTTTTTCAGGCCCTCCACGTGTCGCATATCCCGAATAGTATGAACTGTACCATCATGCACCTTCACCATGATATTTCCAATTCCAATGATCCTTAGTTTATGATCATTGCAACTGTACACAGATCCGCCTCCAGAGATAGGTTTATATTGCAAACCATTCTCTTCTTGTGGTCATATGAAAAGTAGCTCCTGTATCGAACAGCCATACATTTGCAAATCTCTTTCTGCCTTCATTTGAAACCACTGCTTCACAACACAGAGCATTACCATCTTTTGAAGTGCTAGCGACATTTCCCTAAGGATTAGAGGTATTTGAACCCCAACAATCTTTCTTAAAGTGACCTGGCTTGCCACATTTGTAGCATTTAAAATTCTTCTTCCTTCCTGTTCTAGATTTACCATGATTGTGACTCCCACTGGAGCCAGGTTCCATTGACCTCCCTCTCGTCACCACCAAAGCCTCCACCTGTCTTGAACTGGTTTTCCTGTCCTCCCTGTTGTTGCACCTATTTTCTTCTTCCAGAATGGCGGCTGCAACATCATCGAAGACTAGATAGTCCGAAAGAACATTACTGGTTAAGTTGATGATAAGTTGGTCATACGAGTCAGGTAAACTTTGAAGTAGAATTTCAGCACGTTCTTGTGGCTTTATTTTACAACTCAAAGACGTGAGCTGAGAAAATAGAGTATTCAGGTTATTAACATGCTCAGTCACTGAAGTAAATTCCGTCATTCAAATAGCATAAAGTTTCCTCTTAAGAAATTTTTTATTGTGGAGCAATCTTGCCTCGTACAATCGAGCAAGATGATCCCAAATTTTTTTCTTTTTTGTACTCTTCTTGCTTTCTCTTGCTTGCCAAACTACTCATGCTTGATGCCAAATGAAATATTTACAATTATCTGAATTTTCATTTCAATTTTGCGCCATTGTACAATACAATCTACTTTTCGACAAAACTATTATTTTGATAATGTAACGACACTTTAGTGAGATAATCTTACTTATCTTTTGATTAGAGGTCCATTATTAGTGACACCACAGAAAATTATTGATAAACTAATTATACACACACCAAACCTTATGACATCTTAATACCACTTTTTGAAAAAGTATACGATGAAGTCAAACCCAATATGAAACATTAAAAAGATGACACACGGATATTAACAATGGAAAACCCAATATGGTAAAAACCACGGGCAAGGAAAGATACGTTTAAACTATGATGAAAACTAGGAGTTAAACATTCTCTCTAGTTACAAAGATAAACACTAATCGTTATATCTCTTATATTAGGAGATACCACACAAACTCTCTAAAAGTTAACTCACAAGTACTAGCAGGAGAAACATATTACTATGTGAAAGTAAAGAAGAGAATGACATGAAGAAATGAGCATGCTTCATTTCCTTTTATAGGCGTTTGTCCATGTGAATTGGCTGCAAGTTGTTTTCGCAAGTTGCCAACTATCACTGTCCATCATCCTACTTGCAAGAATATATTCCCATGTTCCATCATCCCACTTGCAAGAATATATTTCCATTTAGATACAATGTATCTTTTAACAACAAGCAATATAAAAGTATTTAATTCGCCCTAAATGAGTTTTATTATAGCTCTCATATTCCATGAAGGATCTATAATGCCTCAAGCATGTCTAACAACTTCAAAATCTAAAAGAAATTAATAAAGTTCTCAAGAACTCAATTTGATCAGATTGAAGGAATGCTTATATGTAGAGGTGGCAAAACGACGGGCACGGGCCACGATTCAAACGGGCTAGGGCCCAAATGGGCACGGGCTAAACGGGTACGGGCCAAACGGGCGCATGTTATATGAATCGCTTTAGCAAAGACCCAAAACGACCAAATAAATTCCTCAAACGTAACACCTCTTTTATATTTAAAAAATTAAATATATCATATTTATAACTTTTTCTTTAAAAAAAATTATAATGTTCTCCAATTGAGAGAAAATATTTCCCAATTTGTGCTCATTTAACTTTAAAATGGGCAATATATGGCAATTTCAAAAGAGAGGGGGGGGGGGGGGGGCTAAATGTGCCCAAATCTTTTATAAATTTGCCCAAATTAGCCTCTCTCTCTCTTTTTTTTTTTTTCTTTTTTTTGAGCACAAATTGCCACCTCTAATTATATGGATCAAAATCATTTGGAATATTATATTGCTTTTGCATATGTTTCTAAAAGATTATTGGTCTTCAAGTACCATAAATAAGTGCAAATGAGGTTTTGATGTCAGTTTTGCAGTTAATATGCATCATGAGAGTGTATTTTTCTCTTTTAATATTTGTATTAACGATGTATATTTTCCAACAAATGCATTTGATACTTGGCTGAAAGCTACACATATTTTGTCGTCTTTGCAGGACACATTCTTAACATTAATTATTTGATGGACTCTATTACAAAATATTTGCCGACAAAATTGTCTGAGCAACTACTTCGAAAGATTGGCACTCGGCGCTTGAAAGATATACATTAAATTTAGGAGTAGCATTATGCGCACCGCACTATTTTTCCTTTCGTCAAGTTTTTTTTTTATCCCATTGGGTTTTTCTTTATAAGGTTTTTAATGAGGCACTGTATAGCATATAATAAATGATGAAATATCTAAAGAGGAGTATTGTAAATATTAATTGGCTTATGTATATTCACTCATTTATGTATATTCACATTTATATTTAGTTGGTAACGAGTTGGTAAACCTGCGCGTTGCTTGCGGGGGAAAAAGTTCACGGCATGTAAGTCATGAGCATCAAATGTAATCAAGACCTTCAAAAACCACTAATAAATGTAATCATAACTGTATTTACTACATACCACAAACATGTAACATCACACTATACTATTCATTATCATGTAACTCACATTACAATGACAAAAAAAAATGTTTAGAGCGTCGAGTTAGCACACTACTACAAAAAGGACATCCAAGACCTGTTATAAACGGATTCGAGACCGGTTTTCAATATGGTCTATATGAGAGGGGGGGGGTCTCCATGTGAAAAGTAATGGAGACCGGTTTCTCTAACTATCATATCAAGACCGGTTTTCAGAAGTAAACACGTCTCTATCTGATTTTAATATTCTAAAAATATTTCATATGGAAACCGGTTTTCTATCGAAAACATGTCTTTAAGGTCTTTAATAGACATGTTTTGAGCTCAAAAACCGGTCTCTATCTTAGTTTTTTTACTGTAAAAAATTGGGCCGTTTGGAATGTTTATTAAAACTGCTTATAAATGGACTAATTTGGGATTGCTTACTAAAACATCAGCTTATAAAGGTATTGTATTGCGATGGCTTATTAAAGCTGCTTATAGGAGTTGTTTGGAATCCCAAACACGCCCTATAAGAAACTTTAATAAGCCATCCTAAACACTACCTTTATAAGTAGAGAGTTTAGTAAGCAATCCCGAAACAGCTCCTTTAAAGCAGTTCCAATAAGCAACCAAACAGCCCCAAAAGCAGTTGGAATATGCAATTAAATAAGCATCATTATAATGAGCAATCCCAAACAGTAACGGATAAGGATAAGCCGACCAGTTACATATGATTAAGCAAGGCAACACCTTTATAAAAAGCAATCCCAAACAATGACATAATTGTAACGAGGGCAAATACACCCACCCTCACCTTTCACATATCCATGGGTTCCTAATAAACTCATTATGTTCACAAACCAAATTATTCAACCAAATCTAGAATTATAACCAAATACCAAAACAAGTAAAAGACAGTTACCAAAACTTTATGAAAAATGATGAAACCGGTCTAAACTTTCACCTTCAACAAAGTACTTTCTTGATCTGAGAAAAAGCACATAGCTTTTGCACAAGTAATAATGCTTTCTGATTGGCTTCAAAGTTCCTTGAGAAGTCTTTGTCATGCCTTGATTCAGTAGTGGTTTGAGCTTTGGTTCAGGGCGTGTAGGTCTAGTGTTGCCTCCATTACAGATTGTTATCATGGCAAGAACTACATAACCATATATTTCTTCACTTAGACAAATTATGTTAATTTAATAAAATCTCAAATAAGATGTGATAAATGGTATGATATACGGACCACGATGCCGAGTGTATATTTATCAATGGTCTCGCTATTTCCTTGTGGTCTGCTCAGAGTAAGCATGCTCAGTTCGAGCAAAATTCCTTCAAACATAACCTTGTTTTCAGCTAAGTAATACATTTATAGAAACACACTTGGATAGTTGGACCAACCTCTTTCACCTACTATTGGCACCACCCCATCAGCCTACACAAATTGACCAGAAGTATAATCAATTTTTAATTTTCAAATGGTTGTTTACAGGTATATATCAAATGGAGTAATCTTCAACTCATGTACAAGTATTTTTAAGTTTTGATTATATCCTACCTTCTCTATATTGATGATGTACGATGTTCTGCTCACACAAGCAGCCAACCATCTTCTTTCCATTAGTATTTGACTGATATTGAGAATTTGAGTCTACTCAACAAGGATGGAACCAAATATATACCGACCCAAGTCAGAAGTGGTCAAGAATAGTTGTCGAATCCCAAACACGGTAACTAATAAACCACATGAATCACTTCCTAAATAATTCTTTTTTAATCAAAAAAATGTCTAAACGCTTATGAGATATGCTATAGTTAAGTAAGCTAACTTTAACCTACAAAACCCCAAATTCAAACAAATTAATCAACAGATCTTAACATAGCTTGTTATGTATCGCAAGAAAAGCCTAAAATACAACAAATAAACTGACATTAAGCACAATATAGAAAACAAACATATCAGTTTTCAACTGACCTTAAACTACCCAAATGAGAACCAAACAACTAGAGGTGTTGATTGATCTGTACCTATGTATAAATGTATACACAAACAAAATTTACACAAGAAGAAAAAGATAAGACACGTATAATCAGTGTTCCTGAGTAGGCTTATCCTATCATTCACAACTTAAACAAACAATTTTGAGTGTGCAATTCAAAGTTGCTCGTTTCAGATTAATTTTTTAAAAGCAATCCCAAACAAAATAAAATGCTTAAACCACATAAATAAGCTTTCTAAGTAACTGCTTGTATTCGCAAAGCATTTTAAATCTTATAAAATGAACGCTAATTAAGTAATACACCGTATAACTTTAACCCAAAAAAATCCATATAAAACAATCAAATCAACTGGTTTTATTATATATCAAAAGAAAAACCATAAAAGCAACACATCGACTGATCCTAAGCAAGAAATAGAAAATAAACATATCAAATGTCATATAAAGATAACACAATTGGAAAAAATACAGATTAAATTCTTTTTTATATGCACCTTTGGTGGAAACATGTGGTAGAATGGACGACGGCAGTAACAGAGGTGTTTTCATTGGTATGTCACGGTGTTACGACGGAAGTGTGGGTGTATGATGGTGGGAGCAGTACTGGTATCCTAGTGTGTTAGGAGAAGAAAAACGATTTCTTTGCTTTATATTTTTTTAAAGGTTGAATTTAGTGAAAGATAAATGGGGAAAGAATCATGCTCAATATTTTGGGGAATAAAACCGGGTTGTAATTTGTATCTATAAACCGGTCCACATTAGGCCCAAAATAGTCCGGTGATACAACTGAAAGTCTGAAACCCGGTCTCAATTTTTTATTTTTACTAAAACCGGGTTTATTCTTTAAAACAGGTCTTGATAGTTTTGGGCGGGCCTCAATCCTTTTATAAGACCAGTTTTTATTGGAAAGGGTCTTGATGAAGGGGTCTTGAAACCCTATTGTGTAGTAGTGTATTCAGAATTCTTGAGACACAAAATTTTAGAATTAGTTGTTAGAAATGGAAAAACAATACTGTATTATTAACCTGGGTATTAGTTACAACAATTATAAAAACAAAAATTGACAATAGTAAGAATAGAAATATATTATTTCTCCTTGGCTACTGCAAGTTTACCGAAACATAAAAAGCATATCAATAAATGTGTTGTGTTGAATCAATTTTAATCAATATTGGAGATACCAAAAAAAATGTAAAGTATGCAGCTTCTTCTAATAACAAAGTTATAAGTTTGTTTATCCTATAAATGGGCTCCACAATATTGTGATAAGAAAAAATTTACGGAGTATATAAATTGGTGAAATTTCTAACACCGAGAAAGCGTTTGCCTTTAAGTGCTCATGTACCTCACCTTGTGTTTTCAATTTGATGGGGTTTTAACTTTCCAAAATTAAGCTGAGGTAAGTAACAAAGAAGTCAGTCTCCACATTTAGCAATTCTTGATCATCATGCTGCGAGACACAAAATATCACTAATATGTTACGTACTTACAACTATTGATGCATATGTCTGAACTGTGAAGTTGTATGTATTGTTTTCACTTACACGAATGTTAATGCGAGTCTTAATTGTAGAACTCAATATCATATTTTGGTTCTCGAGAGCTGCGACATAAGCCACCTGAAAATCAATCATGTATCAAAACCTGTAAGTACTTTTAACAAATTAGTAATCATAAGTTACTCAATAGCAGTGCAACTAAATAACAACAGAAAGCATTGCTATAATGATTTTCCCTCAGAATTGTTGATTCCACAAAATGGATCTGTCACATTGCCTAAACGAATAGCACGCACCATAAGTAATGGGTTTTTGCAAGATAACCAAGTTTAGATTAAATGTACTATGTACCTAATCTGTCTCTTCATTAGATAACTAAATGGTTCTCCGATTATAAATCTCAAAGTGAAAAAAATTACCATTAAAAACCGCATCCAAATACTTGTCACAATTTTAACTCCTCGGTTGTAGATCAAAATACATACATAAAGCCTAATGATATGACTGATCAAAACTACAACTTATATTATTAACAATTGAGCTGATCCAAACAGAAAAGCATGTGTTTTTAAACACTCCTAGATGGCCTTTTTTTGAGCTTGTTGCATTTGTTAAAGGTATGTCTGGTTGTTTACCATTTGTTCGTTGGTTATACAACAGGCACGAATGTCTTTGTTGGTTTAGAAATGGATCGTAGACCCTTATTTCTGAACAACATCTTGGTAAGTGGTCTATTGTCCCAGGGTTTCTGCTACTTTCAGAGGGTTTGTATGTTTCTAACTTTCCAAGGTCGTTAACTAATAAGTTTGCATGTGGCGTGTTATAAGTTGGCTGCTCTCAGTAGGCATTTATATCAATATCGGGTTCTTTTTTACTTAAGAAACCATCACGCATTTGACAATAACTCTGTTTAGAACATACCAATGGTTGTCTAGTATTATCATTCAAGTTGTTTTCTGATTGATTTTTTGTTAAGAAACCTTAACGCAACTGACAATAGCTATTCTTAGGGGCTGCAAATACTTCATTGCTACTATGAACAACAATTTTTTTTTATTTGCATTCATATCCATGGCATACTAACATATATGAACAACAAAATTTGTATAACAACAGTATATATACATAATCAGTGCAAAATCACATAAGAAGCATCTCTTTTTTGGAAGTCCATGAATCAGGAAGAAGTATACCAATTAAAAAAAATACAGAATTAGAGTAAATCTAAGAAAAGATAAACAACTTTAAAAAGAATAACGATGTAAACAAATACATGGATTAACTGTATCATGCATGGAAAAAGCGTAAAAGCAATAAATGATGAACAAACATATTTGTATGACAAAGGTGCACCAATCTACGCGTCCCTACTCCTGGAAATTCCACAGATCCTTTGAAAACCACCTTCCTCTCTAATGCTAATATGCTGTTAGATGTTAACTTGGTTTTTTTGTTTTTTTTTTTTTTTTTTTTTTTTTTTTTTTTTTTTTTTAAAAAAACCTTTTTTCCTTTGGTTATGGTTTTCTTGAGTAACGTTACTTTAAAGAGATAAGGACGATCAAGAAGCTTCTTATCCAGATCTGATTATAACAGTGTACTTTCAGAGTTGGTGTACATGTTTTATGTTTTGCATGGTATCGTACACATAGTTGTTGTGTATTACGGAGTAATTAACCTAAACGGATGGTGAACAGTCATTTGCAAACCACAAAAGGCCCAATAAAAAGTTGCCACATTATAGATCGGTTAACTGTTTGGGCCTTATAATGCGTGCATCATTAAGTAACAACAAATAAAGTGCCTAATTAAGGGATAACGGACCCCTTAAAAATTTGCTTTTGAGCCCGTTCCATTTTGCTTGTTAGTATATTTTATAATTAGAGTTTCACATGTATTTTCTACCTTATATATATATATATTTTTTTTAGAAAGGCAACATAATATAAAGAACCTCAGAAAATACAATACAAGGCATCCCGCCTCAATTAAATAAGGTAATTAAGAGATAACGGGACCCGGAGAAATAAACAAAACTTACAATGAGAAAGAGCCTACAAAGAAAAACTAATAAGTGTCAAATGAGTACAAGCCAAGATTCCAAAATAAAGACCAGCTGTCCATCACATTTGTTTACCAATGATACCATACCTTAGAGGGTATAACTTCTGAGAATGACTAGTTGCTGTCGCATGAAGCAAGTACCATAGAGGTGACCTACCCAACATTCACACAAGCACACGATCCACTTACAGTTGATAACCATGAAATATAGTAGAGGACAAAAGGAGCTTATACCAAGATTAGGACACAGCCACTAAATCCTAGTACAAGTCTTTAGACCCCACTATACCCAACAACCCAAAGCATAAATCCTTTATGGTGACATATACGAAACATACTGAACTATTAACACCTGAGCCACACTGTGATTTTTGTAAATCCACTGTTACTGTCTAAAGCAATGTTGAATATCACAAAGAGTATATTGCTAACCCGAGATACTGTAACTGTTCATATCAAGCCGAAAGATTAATGTAGATGAATATTCCGAGGGTCTCGAAGCCATTGTTGCCAATCTATTGCTTTATATTTCTTTGATCTTCTAACTATCCATTCGAAGCTTTTAAGTTGAATATCTTGTATAATCTTGTTGATACTTAAGACTTTATTTCCGAACACACGAGCGTTTCTCTCTTTCCAAATGTAGTACCCAGAAGTCCAAATTACCGCTTGCCACATATTCGATAAAGAGGTAGGAACAATAACGTTTCCACTATGAGAAAAAATTTCCTCGATAGTAAACGCGCTACCAATTCCCACCTTCCACTAATTGAATAGTTTGGCCCACACACTCATTGCTAAATCACAAGTGACTAAACAATGAGCACATGTTTCCACACTATCATTACATGAAGCACAAAGTACCGAATCCAAATCAATGCCTCTTTTGTCAAGCTCCACATAAACCGGAAGTCTACCTTTGCGCGCTCTCCACACAAAAATGTTGACCTTCTTCAGAACTAACTTGTTCCAAAGCGTTTCGTGACCGCCACTTACCTCTTGAAGAATCTTCTCCTCGATCATCTCCGTTAATATTTTGACTTTGAAGCCGCCTTCTACATCAAACGCCCACCTCCATCTATCCCTACAAGCATTAGAAACAACAACATCCCGCAATACCTCAATCAAATCCTCATATTCCCTACACACCCTACAACTAATGCTTCTACACCAATCCCAAGTCCAAACCCACCCATTATTTACCCAAGTTCCCTTGTCCATTACACTACCCTCTTTACTTCTATCAAGATGAAACAATCTAGGAAATCTGTCACGAAGCCTCCTATTATCGACCCACCTATCCTCTCCAAAACTAATATCTCTCCCATCGCCTAATATCCCCAAACATGAAGAGGTAAAATCTAACCCCAACCCGTCAATCTCAACACCACACTTCACAATATCATGCCAAACCCCCTCTACCCCTTCGTATCCCCCCTTCCCCTCCCCGAAGGACCGCCAAAACCCCCACATGCCCCATGAATACTTTTAGTAACCTTAACCCAAAACCCCCCACCCTCCGTCCTAAATCTCCACCACCATTTACCCAACAACGCTAAGTTTTTAGCTCTAAGAGATCCCACATTTAACCCCCCCCCTCCCCAAAAGAAGCAATAATCGAATTCCATTTAACCCATGAAATTTTTTTACCCACCCCAATCCCACCCCAAAAAATTTGTTTTCTAATACTCTCAAGACTTTTTAGAACACTCGTAGGCACACGGAACATCGAGAAATAATACAATGGCAAGCTACCGAGAACCGATTTTACCAATGTTAGACGACCCCCAAACGACATTGTTTTCGCTTTCCAATCGGCCAAACGATTTTTGAATTTGTCAACTACAAGTTTCCACGCGTTCACCCGACTCATGTTTTCCCCTATAGGTAAGCCAAAATAAGTGAAGGGGAATTCACCAATATCACAACCCTTAGCCATATTTCCCAATTCCTCATCACTAGCCCCTAACCCGTATATTTTGCTTTTGTTGAAGTTCACCCGTAACCCCGAAACTTCTTCAAAACATCTAAGTATACACATTATCGATCTAGCATTCTCCGTATTCCACTCTCCGAAAAAAATCGTTCGCGTATTGTAGATGAAAAACCGTGACTTGATCTGAGCCGACCCTAACACCCCTAAAGATGCCCTTTTCTACCGCTTCGTTCACTATAGCGTTTAGCCCCTCCGTCGCCAAAATAAAGAGAAACGGTGCAAGGGGGTCACCTTGCCTAACCCCCCTCTCAACCCCAAGTTCTTCTGACGGAGAACCATATACGAGAATGGACATTGAAGATGATTTAAGGCATGCTTCCACCCATCTTCGCCATTTATATCCGAACCCCATCCTTTTCATGATGTTCAACAAGTACTCCCAATTAATACTATCATAGGCCTTCTCGAAATCCACTTTGAAGATTAAGCTTTTTGTTGGGCTATGAAATATCAAAGTACTGCTGAAAGTCAAAGTACTGCTACTCAAGTCAAAGTACTGCTGTTCGACTAAAGTACTGCTGCTCGTTGAAGGACTGCTATGCAAATAGTTTAAGGACTAATGTGTAATTCTAGAATGTTCGTATTAGATTAGAGTTATAATTAGAATTACTTGTTATTCAAGTTTGTAAACCGACTAGGGTTTTCCTTGTGCCTATAAAAGGATCCCTAGGTTGGCATTAGAGATATGCGATTAGAGATATACGATTATTAGAAGTATTAGAGTTTAGAGTTTGTTAGTGAATCTGTGTAAGAAAGCAGGTTCAAGGTTTTAATAATATTCAAAGTCGTTTATTAATTCTTCTTAGCTTTGTTGAAGTAGATTCCGCATACTTAGCAAAGTATATCAGTGTTTCATTATTAATAGTTTTGAATTCATTCAAAGTTGTTAAACCGTAGACAAGCTACAAGTTAGTTTGGTCAGAGTATATCGATCCAACAAGTGGTATCAGAGCTTGTGTGGAGACTCTGATTAAGAAGAAACCCTTAAAACCGATTTATCAACAAACCCTCAACAATGTCGACTGAAGCTGCACCTATCCCATCCATCACCTCACTCAGAATACCTATCATCAAGAAGGGAGAATATGATCTCTGGAGCATGAAGATGAGGCAGTACCTTGCTATTACTGACCATGCTCTATGGGATGTAATTGTCAATGGTAATGTTGTTCTTGATGAACCTCTACAAGTTGAAGGACAACCCAAACCACCTCAACCAACCTTACCAGCAGCTACAAAGAGAAATCAAGATAAGGCTCTCAACATACTGCTGTCTGCTATTCCTGATGGTCACCTACTGAAGTTCCATGATGCTAAGGATGCAAAACAATTATGGGCTGCGATCAAGACAAGATTTGGAGGTAATGATGCTTCAAAGAAGATGCATAGAAACTTATTGAAGCAGCAGTTTGAAACCTTCACTGTTGGTGAAAGAGAAAGTCTTGATGCTGCCTATGACAGATTCCAAAATCTACTTAGTATGCTAGAACTGTATGGAGCAGAGGTATCTGTTGAAGATGCAAATTTGAAGTTCTTAAGGAGTTTGCCATCTGTCTGGCATGTGGTTGCTACTATGATTAGAGGACAACCTGGATTGGAGTCTATGGACTTTGATGATCTCTATAACAATTTGAAAGTGTACGAGCAAGAGATGAATGGTCACAGTTCTCAGAAAAACTCACAACATAGCTTTTGTGTCTTCTGAAAACAGAAGCAGTACTTCCACTAAAAGTACTGCTTATCCTTCTCAAAGTACTGTTGGTGATTCACAGCATGTACAGCATGTTTGCACAACCACAACTACTCCCAACCCATCACCAACAAACAACACCAATTCTGATGAAGTTGTATGTTCCTTCTTTGCACAACAAGCCACTTTACCTGTTACCTATCAAGAAGACTTGTAGCAAATTGAAGAAGATGCTTTAGAAGAGATTGACATAAGATGGCAAGTAGCTATGATCACTGCTAGGATCAAGAAGTTCATGAACAAGACAGGAAGGGGAATTGATTTCAAAGCCAAACAAGGTATAACTTTTGACAAATCCAAGATTGAATGTTTCAATTGTCAAAAGCTTGGACACTTTGCAAGGGAATGCAAGTTTGCAAAATATCAGGCAAACAGGATGATTGAACAACCCAAGGTTGAAAGAAAGGAGGTTCCTATTACTGAATCACAACCAAAAGCTTTGGTGGCTCAAGAAAATTTAGCAGAGATTGACTGGAGTGCTGAATTTGATGATGAACCTGTAACCTATTCTATGGTTGCAATGGAAGAGTTTGATTGGGGCACAGCTTTTGATGAGGAACCTGGATATGCTGCTTTGGAATCAAGAGATGGTCTTGAAAGCTTTGACTGGAGCATGGAGGATGAAGATGAACCTGTTCAGATTGCTATGGTAGCCACTTCACCAAGTTCATCCAATGTCTCTGAGGTATGCTCTAAGTGTAATGATGTTTATCAAAAGTTGCTTAAAGAATATGTGACTGAAAGAGATAATTGTAGAACAGCTAGGTCTGAGGTAGCTGGTTATCAATTAACTTTAGAGTCAATGGAAGCCAAAATATTAACACATGAAAATAATGAAATGGCTTGGGCAGAAAAATATGAGCAACAAGATTATCAATTGAAATTAAGTGAATGGAAGTTAGGATGTAAGGTGTCTGAATTAGAAAAGATTACTAAGGAAAGAGATACTTTGTTAGAAAAACTTGGTAGTATTAAACAGGCTGGTCTATCACATGTTCAATTTGTTGAAAAACAAAGAGTCATAAACAGTAGAGCTGGACTAGGTTATGGTGAAGATAGTAGTTCATATGAGACCTCACCTAGTGATAAGGAAGAGACCCCACCTAGTGCTAAGGAAGAGATTCCACCTAGTGATGATGACCTTACAAGCTCAGAAGAAAACACATCTAGGAATGAGGAACCACTTAGTGAATCACCTCCTGAGTTTAAGAAAGATAAGGAGTACCACTCAGTTCCTCCACCCACTGGTCAGTTTCAACCTCTTAGGACAGATGTTTCTCGTTATGGTGTAGACAACCTAGAGTTTAGGAAAAAGCTTAATGGTCAATTTAGTTCTGAGAAACCTAAGAATGATTTTCAAAGGGGTAATGATCAAAAGTTTCCTACAGTTTTTCAAAAACAAGCAGTACCTCCAAAAACTTTTCAAAGTACTGCTGGACATTCATCAGTACCTCCAAGAGAAACTTTTCAAAATATTGCTCACTATAGGAAATCTTTTAATCATAGAAGAGGATTTGGGAATATGGAGAGAAAGTTATGTTATGTATGCTATAGTCCTGATCACTTGATTAAGCACTGTGACTTACACTCAGAATACTTAAGTCAGTTTCCAAAGAATAGATCTACCACCCATAAGCCAAGAGAGACTAGACCAGTTTGGAATCACTCAAATAGGGTCAACCATAGTAACTTCTCAAAAGACTATAGGTACCCTCACCAGAAAAGAATGTTTTCCAAATCACCAGTACCTTCACACACTGATAAGTCTCAAGAAGTACCTTCTCAAAGGACTGATAAGTTTTCACCCACTCATGGTACTGCTAACACTTTTTCACATAGAAGACCTAAGAAATTCAATTCATATAAAAGGTCTTACAACTCAAGCAGAGTACCTAAATCAGAGAAACCTAAGGTCAAACGAAATTGGGTTAAGAAAGAAAGTACTGATGGGGAACAAGAAGTACTTTCATCAGATAAGGGTGAAACAGGGAGTGTTGTTGATATTACAACACAGGACATGGGACCAACTCAAATAATCATTGACCATGCCTTTAAAACCAGTGGAGATTACATACTGAAGGAATTCAAGTATGTCACTCCACAAGGGGAACACAAGTCAGTAATGGCTTGGGTTCCTAAAAGAAACTAACCCTTTTCTTTAATGTGCAGGGCAACCCAGAGGAGGAGCTTAAAGATCATATTATTGTTGATAGTGGTTGCTCTGGCAGCATGACAGGGGACAAGGAGATCCTGTCAGATTTTAAGGCATATTATGGAGGAAGAGTTGCATTTGGTAATGATCCTGTTGGAGGAAGAATCACTGGCAAAGGAACAATCAAGGCTGGATGTATTGATTTTGAGAATGTTAGATATGTGAAGGAGCTCAAGTTCAATCTTTTGTCAGTATCTCAAATTTGTGACAAGAAGTACCCAATTCTGTTCACTGATACAGAATGTCTCATTCTCTCCCCTGAGTTCAAATTTGTTGATGATCACTTGGTAACATTGAGAATACCAAGAACCAATGATGTATACAGTTTAGACTTAAAGAGTCTCAATTCTGCTGGAAGAGCAACATGTTTAGTAGCAAAGGCATCATTGGAAGAAGCACATCTGTGGCACAGAAGACTAGGTCATGTTAATTTTAAGAACATCAACAAGCTGGTCAAAGGAAATTTAGTTAGAGGTTTACCTTCCAAAACATTCAAGACTGATCATTCATGTTTGGCTTGCAAGAAGGGTAAACAACATAAAGCTTCATGTAAGAAGCTTGGGGAAAGAGATATTAGAGAACCTTTGGAGTTGCTACACATGGATCTGTTTGGACCAGTTTCAGTAGAAAGTTTAAACAAGAAGAAGTACTGCTTGGTTGTGACAGATGATTGTAGCAGATTTAGTTGGGTCTTTTTCTTGGGATTCAAAGATGAAACCTTTGATGCTATCCATGACCTGATAGTAGCCCTTGAAAATCAATTAAGACTCAAAGTAAGAGGTATTAGATGTGACAATGGAACAGAATTCAAGAACAAGCATATGGATGAATTCTGTCCAAAGAAAGGGATCAAGAGAGAGTTTAGTATTGCTAGAACACCACAGCAGAATGGTGTTGCAGAAAGAAGGAACAGGACTTTGATAGAAGCAGCTAGAACAATGCTTGCAGATTCCCAATTACCCATTCTCTTTTGGGCTGAAGCCATAAGTACTGCTTGCTATGTGTTAAATAGAGTTTCAGTAACTAAACCTCAGATGAAGACACCTTATGAGTTACTAATGGGAAAGAAACCAAACATTCGTTTTCTAAAACCTTTTGGCTGCTCTCTGACTATTCTAAATACCATTGACTCTCTGGGAAAATTTGATGGTAAGTCAGATGAAGGATATTTATTGGGTTATTGTACAAATAGCAAAGGATTTAGAGTCTATAACAGGAATACCAAAAAGGTACAAGATTGTCTTCATGTTGAATTTTTGGAAGATAAGGAAACTCAGAAAGGTAAAGGTCCTGATTGGATGTTTGATCTTGATCTCAAGTTCACACCATCTATGAATTATGTTCCTGTTAGAGAAGAGAATCAGGCTAATTACAAAGAAGATGATTCACAGTACATTGTTCATGGAGTCAATGTTACACCAGAAGATGTTCCTGACAAAGAACCTGAAGTTACTGTTGAGGAACAAAGTACTGCTCAACCAACTAATACAGTATCTGATGAAGATCAAGCCATACAAGATGAACTTAATAGGATGCTTTTTCAAGAAACTATAGCACAATCCTATGAAGATGAACAAAGGAAGGCTTATGAGGCTGCAAAGAAACAGGGTAAATTTCAAGATACTGCCCACAGTACTTTAGATCAAAGTACTGCTGATCCTTTTGACAGTACTTCTGGTGTGTTAGAGCAATCAAATTGGAACAATGCTGATGATTCCAATGTTGATGATGATGATTTGGTTAATGCTAACATTCCTGGATTAGAAGAAGTTGATGATGAGCTTAATCCAGAAGGTATTTTCTCCAATGAAGGCATTGATTTTACTAACTTGGAGTCTGATCTTCCAGTACCACCAACTCCTACATTGAGAGTTCATAAAGCTCATCCTCAAAGTAACATTATTGGATCACCCTCTTCAGGAGTGGTTACAAGGAACAAAGTTAAAGGACTTTCTAAGCAACATACTGCTTTACTTAGCTTTGTTTACAAACAAAACAGGATGAATCACAAGGATCAACAAACATGCCTGTTTGCTTGCTTTCTATCTCAAGAAGAACCCAAGAAGGTAGCTCAAGCTTTAGCTGATGAAAGTTGGGTTGAAGCCATGCAAGAGGAGCTTCTACAATTCAAGCTTCAAGAAGTCTGGGTATTATGTGATTTACCAGATGGCAAAAGAGTCATTGGTACAAGATGGGTTTTCAGAATCAAAAGAGATGAAAGAGGGAATGTTATCAAAAATAAAGCTAGATTGGTTGCACAAGGATATCGCCAAGAAGAAGGAGTGGATTATGATGAAGTGTTTGCTCCTGTTGCAAGGATAGAGGCAATAAGGTTATTTCTTGCCTTTGCATCATACATGGGATTTCCTGTCTACCAAATGGATGTGAAAAGTGCTTTCCTTTATGGCACAATTTCTGAGGAATTTTATGTTAAACAACCTCCTGGTTTTGAAGATCCTGCACATCCAAACAAAGTCTACAAAGTGATCAAGGCACTGTATGGCCTTCATCAAGCTCCCAGAGCTTGGTATGAGAGACTCTCAAATTTTCTATTACAACATGGTTATAGGAGAGGAGCAATTGATAAGACTTTGTTCATCAAGAGAGATAAGAAAGACATTATGTTAGTCCAAGTATATGTGGATGATATTATATTTGGAGCCACAAAGAAGTCTATGGTGAAAGAATTTGAAGATCTTATGCAGAAGGAGTTTCAAATGAGTTCTATGGGAGAATTAACTTTCTTTTTGGGTCTTCAAGTTAGACAAACAAGAGATGGAATCTTCATTAACCAAGAAAAGTATGTTGCAGACATACTTAAAAGATTTGACCTTCCAAATCTCAGGCCTGCCACCACACCCATTGATAAAAATAAACCCTTAGGCAAGGATGAAGATGGACAAGTTGTGGATGTCAAGCTTTACAGATCTATGATTGGTTGTCTTATGTACTTAACTGCATCAAGACCTGACATCATGTTTGCTGTTTGCTTGTGTGCAAGATTTCAGGTTACACCAAAGGTTTCCCATATGTATGCAGTCAAGAGGATTTTTAGATATCTCAAGCATCAACCAAAGTTAGGATTATGGTATCCTAAGGAGTCACCTTTTCACTTGGAAGCCTTTTCAGATAGTGACTATGCAGGGGATAACTATGATAGAAGATCAACCTCAGGAGGATGTCAATATCTTGGTAGAAGATTAGTCTCCTGGCAATGTAAGAAGCAAACCATTGCTGCAACCTCCTCTACTGAAGCAGAATATGTTGCTGCTGCTAGCTGTTGTGGACAAGTTTTGTGGATGCAAAATCAACTCTTGGATTATGGATTCAACTTCAAAAATACTCCTATCAATATTGATAATGAGAGTACCATCTGCATTGTGAAGAATCCAGTTTATCACTCCAAGACCAAACATATTCAGATTAGGCATCACTTCATTCGGGATTGTTATGAGCACAGGCTTATAAATGTGGTCAAGGTTCACACAGATGATAATGTAGCTGATCTACTCACTAAGGGATTTGATGTTTCAAGATTCAACCACTTAGTTGTGAGCATTGGGATGATTAACTACTAGGCTACATTTGAGGGGAGGCTTTAGTATTAGTTAGTATACTTTCTTTTAGTTCTTAATGAAAGTATTGGTTTTTAGTAATTTAGTTTAGCCTATATGTTGTATTTGAGGGGAGGCAACATAAGCTATTAGTTAGAACTTAAGCATGAACCATTTACAAGTTCTTGGTTTTAGTTTGGAGTATTGATTATGGATAAGAAGATGGAACGTACTGCTTTGTTGCTTAAAGTACTGCTTCAGCAAAGTACTGCTTCAACGTACTGCTTACGTGGACGTACTGTTCCAACGGTCAAAAATTTGTGGGGCTACGGTTAATTAATTCCTTACGGCGGAGATAATAAGTTAATCCAAACGGTAACTTTATTATTATGAGTTTGATTTATTTCCATCCTATTTAAAGAAACTCACACCTATTTCCCCGCCTTTTACCATATTTGAGATCCCTCATTCGCTTTTACACCACAATCTTTTTATCGAAACACAACCTCAAAGCGAATTCTTCTCTACCACTCATCATGGCTAATCGACTCACTGTTAGCAAACACAATATGATCGCTAACTTGGACAAGACAAGGGATAATGTTGATTTTCATGCGATCATTGATTTTTTAACTGGGTCTTCCATCAACTACTCTATTTTAGTTGACCCTGATGTTATTGGTCCTTGGATGCAAGAATTTTGGGCTACTGCAACGATTGAAGATGATTCGTTGATTAGGGCTACGGTTGCTGGACGAACTATTCGGATTTCTGAGGCCACGATTAGGGATGTTTTGATGTTTAATGATGAAGGGGGGGCTGTTCGTTTTGAAAAACAAGTGCTTTGGGACACTTTAAGTGATATAGGTTATGAAGGCGATCTGACGAAACTTACTTTTCAAAAGCCATTGTTTTGTTCTCATTGGAAGTACCTCATTCATGTCTTACTTCATTGTTTAAGTCCCAAAAGTACTTCTTTTGATCAATTTGGTCAAAATATTGCATCTGCATTAGTGGGTTTAGCTACCGATCGAAGATTCAATTTTTCAAGACTAATTCTTGATGGTATGCTTACACATATTGCTAATGGTTCGCCATTTTTAATGTATCCAAGGTTTGTTCAGTTATTCTTGAACAATCAACTTGAGGATCTCCCTAAACCTCAAAGTTTTTTACCCACTGTCAAACTTCCATCAAAGGTGTTTACTTTTCTATCTAAACAAAGTGTCAAGTTTTCTGGAACCAACACACCTTTGACTGCTCATATATTGGGAGTTGCACAAGTTGTTAGAGATGCAGAGCAAGAGCAAGAGCAAGAAGCAAATTCTGAATCAGCAAGCCAAGAGTCTCCAGTTTCAAGAGAAGTTAGTATTCCTCAACCTACTGCTTCTCAACATCCTGCTTCTCCACATTCTGTTACTAGGGAAAATACTGCTCCTATGGACATTCCTACTCATGAGGAGTCAGACCAAGGTATGAATCAACCACCATCTCCTAATGATTATTCTTCCACAAATATGTCTAAGCACTTTGAAGAAGAAGAGACAGAATTGGATAACTATGCTTTAACAAGGGAGTTAAAGAGGCTGAAAAAGGAGAGTGAGGCTCAAGCTGCTAAGATAGTCAAATTAAAGACTAAGTTTCAAAGATTAAAGAGGTATGTTTGGCCACTAGTTCAACACCATAGATTATGGGTAAAGTCTCAGAAGCAGAGTGGTCGGATCCCTACGAAGTCTTCTAAGTCAAAGAAGAAAAAGTCAAAGAAGCAATCTTCATTCCAATTGGGGAGGAATTTAGAGAATTTGAATGAAGATGCTGGTTTTGAACAAGATGCTGGATTTATGGATGATACTCAGAGGACACCACCTGAAACAAATATTCCTCAAGATACTGTTGAGAGGAAGAGTGATGAAACAGAGCAAATAAATTTGGAAGAAGCTGCTATTGAAGTAAAAAGTGGTGATACTGAGGAAATAATCTTGGAAGGAGCTGAAGCTGAAAGTACTGCTCAACAAGGTACTGAGAGGCAATTTACTATTACACCTAGAACCTTAGATTTTGAAGAAGATATTGGTCCTTCAATTCAAGTTCAAGAGGAAGTTGGCCCTTCTAAACCAGCTCAGGAAGAAGATGTTATAGCTCATACTAACAGTGATGATGAAACAATTGCTGACATTATGCTTAATATGTCAAGTCAAAGAGGCATCAGTATTCATGAGGTTGAACAACAACATCATACTTCTTCTCAACCTGCACAAGAGATAGATCCAAAAGATAAAGGCAAAGGGATCTTGGTAGAAAAGAAGAAGAAGAAGATGACATTGGCACAATTAAGACAAATTCAGATTGCCAAAAATGAGGAAGCAGCTAGAATATTGCAAGCAGAGATAGATGCTGAAGAATCAAGGAAGATTGTTCCATCAAAAAGGCCAATTAGTAAAGCTAGAGAAAGGAATGATATGATGGCTTATCTGAAAGGTCAAGGATATACAGGTTTAGTTAGATTGACATATACAGAGATGAAGGATCTGTATGATGCTGTTAGAGAGGCTATAGAAAAAGATCTTGCAAGCATTATTTCTTTTGAAGATAAGGAGCTTGAAGATAAAAGAAAGGAAAGAGCTGTTACAAGAAGCTTAAAGAGGAAAAGAACTACTGATGAACAGCCATCAAAGAAGTTCAAGGAAACTGTTGAATTGAGAACAGATACAGTTGATGAGCTCAGGAATTATCTTAGAGTTGTTGACTTTGAAAATCCAAAATTGAAAGAAAATACTGATAAGAAGTCAAAGATATCTACTTTTTCAGTTGTAGAATCTAAAGAAGGAGATTATCTGATCTTTCATAGACAAGATGGAAGTTTTAGAGTGTTCAATTCATTATGGGATATACTACATCTGATTGATAGAGATGATATGCTTCAGTTATATCTCCAAGTGCAAACTTATTTTGAGCATATTCCACCACAAGGAGTAGGTTTGATATTGTTAGGAGATCTCACAACAATCTGGGAGACAGAGGAAACTAAGGACAGTACTTTGTGGGGAGATCAAGACAACTGGGAGATTAACAGATGGAGATTCTTTGAGTCAGTTGGAATACATGTTTTGGAGTTAGAAGATGGCACTATGATTCATATGCTAGCAGAACAGAGATATCCACTCACAAGAGATCTGATGATCAGGATGCTAGAGCATGGAATGGAAGTGGAACAAGAAGATGAAGTAGCATTGATGGTCATAAAATTATTCATCAAGTGGACAACAGAATCTGAAGATTAATGCATAACTACTGGTATGGTTTAATTATTATATAAATCTTTTGAAAAATAAGTACTTTCTTCAAAGTACTGCTGGTCAGACAGTACTTTCTCAAAGTACTGCTTGCAGCATAAAACCAGTAAAGTCTTTTGATAAAATTAGTAATTTTTGATAAGTGCAAAAACATTTTGAAGCACAAAGATTAAACAGCAACAAATGGTTTTGAAAGCAACAGCATGGTGTTAGTACTTGTACTACACAACAAATGGTAATCAACTCACCATGTTTAATAAACAAGAAAGAGTTTGACTCATCATGAGGGTACGGCTCTGATGTGATTATCAAATCCGTTTTTAGTTGGCAATTTACTAAAAATTGTATGGTTTTCAACTCACCATATCTATATTAGTGAAGAGTTGGCTAGCCCACAAGATAATGGCTTTGTGGTAAAGGCTGTGGAAAACCATTATATGGTAATTAGTTCACCATGGTAGTTATTGCACTAAAAGAACTAGCTAGTCCAAAAGCAAACGGCTATTTGGTAAAGACTACTCAAATCCGTTGATAGCTGATGATTTGCTAAAAATCATATGGTTATCAATGTACCATGGTTTTTCCTAAATCTAAACATTGGCTACTCCAGAGTTAATGGCTTTGGTAAAGAGACATCAAAATCCATTAAGTTTTCAATGATTCACCTCTCACAGGAGTTAACACACCTGGAAGTGATGAGAATAGTATGAAACTTTTAAGATCTGATGTACATATTGCCAATATGATGCTGTGTTGCTGAAAAAGATATGATGCTGAAAAGAGTTGTTGCTGATGAAGATTGAAGATACTGATTGCATTGATGATGACAAAACAACAACGAGACAGATTTCAAAGAAACAACCTTTCCTTTAAGATAAAGTGTTGAAGTTAAAGACATACAAAAGAACTTGAAATCAAGCAAGTAGAATTCAAGTTAGGGGAGGATTGTTGGGCTATGAAATATCAAAGTACTGCTGAAAGTCAAAGTACTGCTACTCAAGTCAAAGTACTGCTGTTCGACTAAAGTACTGCTGCTCGTTGAAGGACTGCTATGCAAATAGTTTAAGGACTAATGTGTAATTCTAGAATGTTCGTATTAGATTAGAGTTATAATTAGAATTACTTGTTATTCAAGTTTGTAAACCGACTAGGGTTTTCCTTGTGCCTATAAAAGGATCCCTAGGTTGGTATTAGAGATATGCGATTAGAGATATACGATTATTAGAAGTATTAGAGTTTAGAGTTTGTTAGTGAATCTGTGTAAGAAAGCAGGTTCAAGGTTTTAATAATATTCAAAGTCGTTTATTAATTCTTCTTAGCTTTGTTGAAGTAGATTCCGCATACTTAGCAAAGTATATCAGTGTTTCATTATTAATAGTTTTGAATTCATTCAAAGTTGTTAAACCGTAGACAAGCTACAAGTTAGTTTGGTCAGAGTATATCGATCCAACACTTTTTTCCTTTGTTTGCTTCAAGTATGTCATCGTCTCGTTTGCTATAATAACCCCATCAAGAATGTATCTGCCTTTTATAAACGCGTTTTGAACATCACCTACCACGTGTCCCACCACCCGTTTTATCCTTTCCGCCAAAATCTTTGTAATGATTTTATAATAACACCCGATAAGACTAATGAGGCAACAATCCCCCAATCCGATAGGATCATTCACTTTAGGAATTATAGTGATAAATGAAGCGTTACACCCCCTCGAGATTTCCATAGACTTCTAGAACCACGTGATCGCCCCAACTAAATCTGTCTTGATGATATCCCAAACTTTCTTAACGAATTTAAAGTTGAAACCGTCAGGACCCTGAGCTTTGTCTCCATCATACCCGCGAATTGCCTCCCATATTTCTTTTTCATCGAAAGCTCTTTCAAGGCTATGTGCATCCTCCAATGAAATTTTTTCTATACTGTTACAACAAAAGCAAGGTCTCATCCTCGTTCCTTCAGAAAACAAGGTTTTGTAGTGTCTAGCCATCTCTACCTTATATATACTGAGTTCATTAGATGGACACTATGGTGCTGTTTGGTTAGGCGTGTTTAGGAGGATTTCGCTGCATTTGGTTTTAAAATTCAGAAAGAATTGCGTTTGGTATGAACAAATGGATGGTTTTAATTGTTGTGGGGCCCTCAAAATGGATGTTTTTCAAAACTACGGGAAAGGTTTTTAAATACAGTAGGCACACAAGAGTTATATTTACTCCAAAATTTAAATACACCAATTTTAGAAATGTGAACCAAACGGACCCTATGTACATGTAAATGAATCTGCATCTTTTATATGGACTGCAATTGATCGTTTTTTATGGGTTGTGTTAAGGGAACACCCCCTACTATGTGGGTCCCTCCTATTTTAGTCAAAATGTACAACTCTTAAAGCAGACAGTACCACCGACGGCAGCGTCCAATCATTGGAAACACCCCCTATAGGGGGTGTTAGGATAACACATGCCTTTTTTATTTTACCGTGTGAACAGTCAATAGTAGTCAAAATACAGATGGTTTTCAATTTAATACAGTAACTTATTATGGGCCTGTTTGGCAAGATCTTTTTGGGGAGCTGTTAGCTTTTTTTACAAAAATAATATCTTCTAAAATAAGTAGCTCCGTTTAGATACATCAGCTTCAAGCTTTTATGTTAAACAAATAGCTCTTAAATGAAAAGCTGATTCATGAAGCTTTTTAAATATTTTGGAGCTGTTAAAACTTTAAATTACTGATATATCCTCCAAACATTTGTTTACAATTATAAATGTCCTTTTATGTCATTTTACACCATATAATTATATTTAACAGCTAACTTACCAAACACTTTTATTGAAAAAAAGATACAACATTTAGCTTATGTTAACAGCTTTGCAATTTACAGCTTATAGCTTACAGTTAACAGCTTACAACATACAACTTACATACGGCTCACATAAAGGCTATGTTTGGCAAAATTAGCTGTGAGCAGTATGCGGGTGTTGTTGGTGTATGTGTCCGGACGTCATACTTCGTCCGGACCATGCTCCACGGTGTCCGGACGTCCCATCTCGTTCGGACTATCTCACCTCCGGATACACATACGAAGCGGACCGCCGCCATCTACAGTGACAAGTCCCATCAACCGCTGACATCCCAGATATCACGGGATTATGTCTACCACGTGACCTGACATCTACCTGCTAAGTCAGATGTAGGTCAACGCACAAGTTCCAAGGTAAACAGGTACAGTAGATGTGGGTAGTATAAATACCCACATCTCATTAGCAATAGAGATACTTTTACACCTACTACTGTTACTCTCACATCACTGTTCATATTACCCGATACTTATTTTCACGCCGGAGGTTGGTCCTGGGATCAAACCCGGGGCGAGCCTAACGCGTATTCTTCTTGTGCAGGAGTGAACAAGGTCCGAAGGACGAAGCATAGAAGTAGGACCTACCCGCAAGGTTTTACTTCAACAAATTGGCGCCATCCGTGGGACCCGCTATTCAATCTACCAGAGTGTTGAAATGGCTGGTCCTTCCTCTCACTTCCCAAACGAAACCGATAACAACCAGAACCAACAACCGAAAAAACCGAAACTCCTCAAAAAATCCGAAACGATCGGCATGGTAAGAAGCCATCCGGAGAATAGAAAGAGAAAGTATGGGGGGCAGGACGAGGAGTGGATGAACGTCCCCATAGTTTTCCCCCCGGTCGCAACCGGTGATCTGTCAGATGAACCACTCATTGTCGAGGGTGACATAGAAGGGTATTTAGTCCGAAGGATATACATCGACGAAGGATCCTCTGTGAACGTAATGTATGAGCATTGTTTCAGTAACCTCAGCTCAGACATAAGGGAAAGGCTCAAAGAGACGAGCACTTCTCTGGTGGGATTCTCCGGAGAAACGAGCAGGCCGTTGGGCAAAATCGAATTGGATGTGTGTTTCGGCAACCACGGTATGTTACGAAAAACAACTATGAAATTTTGTGTGATACAGTCCCCATCCCCCTACAATGTGATACTGGGCCGAACCGGCCTTAAGGAGTTAAGGGCAATCCCATCGACAATTCATTCGATGGTCAAGTTCCCCACACCGAAGGGCGTGGCGACATTGGTCGCACGGTCGGCTATGGTGCTAGAATGCAGGCAACTGGAAAAGAAACAAATAACGAAAGTGCCTCGAGAGGCAAAAATTGTCAAATCGGAAGGGGGTAGTACTGAGGAAATCCTAGTAAACCCCGCACATCCGGAACAACTGGTCACCATAGGAACGGGGTTTTCGAAAGAATGCCGAAAACATCTAGTCGAGCTGTTGAGGAAGAACAGAGACGTGTTCGCGTGGCAACCTTCGGATATGACCGGAGTTCCACGACGACTGATCAAGCACCACCTGAACGTTAACATTGACGACACACCGGTAGCTCAGAAGAAGCGTAACTTATCCGAGGAAAAGAATCAAGTGGTACTAAAGGAGGTGGACGAATGGCTGAAAGCGGGAATCGTTCGGCCAGTTCGCTACCCCACGTGGATCTCCAACCCAGTACTAGTAAAGAAGAGTGATGGAAATTGGCGAATGTGTATTGATTTCAAAAACTTAAACTCCTCGTGTCCAAAGGATTACTATCCGCTCCCGGAAATTGATTGGAAGATCGAGTCGGTTATGGGGTTCAAGTATAAGTGCTTTCTAGACGCATACAAGGGTTACCACCAAGTCCAAATGGCCGAAGAAGATGAAGAAAAGACAGCGTTCTATACGGAGCAAGGGACATACTGCTATACCAAAATGCCATTCGGCTTAAAGAATGCCGGAGCCACCTACCAACGTCTCGTTGATTCGGCTTTCCGGAGTCAGATTGGTAGGAATCTGGAAGCTTATGTGGACGATATGGTGATCAAGAGCAAAGGAGAAAAGGAGATGTTGGCCGACATCGCCGAAACTTTCTACAACCTGCGAAAAATTAACATGAAATTAAATCCGAAGAAATGCTCTTTTGGCGTGGAAGAAGGAAAATTTCTAGGCTACATGGTAACTTCCGAAGGTATTCGGGTAAACCCGACCAAAACAAAAGTCATTGCACAAATGAAATCCCCTTCCACTTTGAAAGAAATGCAGAGTTTAAGTGGCAAATTGGCCGCTCTAAACAGATTTCTGGCAAAATCCGCCGAGAGGTCCCTTCCATTCTTTGAAACTCTGAAAAACATTACCAAAGAAAACAAGGACGAATATAGGTGGACCGATGAGGCTGAGGAGGCATTCCAATCGCTCAAGAAACTCATCTTAGATCTCCCATACCTATCAACACCTAAAACAAAAGAGACCTTATATGTGTACCTGTCAGCGGCAAGAGAAGCAATCAGTGCAGTCCTGCTAACCGAGAGAGACGGGAAGCAATCGCCCATTCACTATGTAAGCCGAACCTTACAAGAAGCTGAAAAGAACTACTCTCCGGTCGAAAAACTGGCGTTGTCGCTGATACACACATCAAGAAGATTAAGAAGATATTTTGAGGCCCATCCCATCCGAGTAATAACGGATCAACCAATAAAGCAAGTTCTAAGTAAGCCTGAGGCCTCCGGAAGGTTGACAAAACTTTCCATAGAGTTAGGAGCCTACAACATCACCTACATGCCAAGGAACGCAATTAAGGGGCAAGTCCTTGCGGACTTCATATCGGAAATTCCTGTCAGAATGGAGGAGTCGCGTCCGAAAAAACAAGAAAAAGGAGTCCATGACATCTCCAATCCGGAGAACTGGATACTCTACACAGATGGTGCGTCGAGCAGTAAGGGTTCCGGAGCGGGCCTCGTGTTGATCGGACCCTGCCAGACCGAACACACTTACGCTCTCCGTTTAAACGTCAAAAGTACCAATAACGAAGCGGAGTATGAGGCGCTCCTTGCCGGTCTGCGACTCGCCACAAAGATGATGGTGAAATACCTTGAGGTCCGAGTGGACTCAAAGCTGGTAGCGAGTCAGATCAATGGGGACTTTGTAGCGACCAAAGAAAGTATGATTCGATACTTGGCAAAGGCAAAAGAATACATCGGCGGTTTCAAAAAATTCAAAATCTGTAACATACCGAGAACACAGAATCAAAAGGCGGACGTTTTGAGCAAACTAGCCTCGGTAGCTTTTAACCATTTGACCAAAGAAATTCTGGTCGAAGTTTTGGAAAAGCCGTCAACCGAAGAGAAACAGGTCGGAGCAATCGTAGAAGAAGAGGAGGATAACTGGATGACCCCGATCATCCGATGTTTGAAAGAAGGGGTGTGGCCTAATGACCCCAATGAAGCAAGGGCACTACGGATGAAAATCCCTCAATATACGATGGAAGGAGATGTGTTGTTCAAAAAATCATACCTCAGCCCGATGCTAAGATGTGTCGGCCCTCTCCAAGCAAACTATGTCATCCGAGAGGTGCACGAAGGGGCATGCGGGATGCATCCCGGTCCAAGGTCGGTCGTAGCCAAGCTAATGCGACAAGGATACTACTGGCCAACCATGCACAGAGACGCCAGAGAAGAAATCAACAAATGCGACTCCTGTCAGATCCACGCTCCGGTTCCGAAGCTACCTAAAACCATCATGACATCTATCATGGCACCATGGCCTTTTTACCAATGGGGAATGGACGTACTAGGTCCCCTACCGGAAGCCCCAGGGAAAGTAAAATTTGTCATTGTAGCCGTAGATTACTTCACGAAGTGGATAGAGGCAAAACCCCTTGCTAAAACCACCGGCAAAGATGTAAAGAAATTCGTGTGGGAGAATATCGTTTGTAGGTTCGGACTCCCAGGCATTATAGTCACAGATAACGGAACAAATTTCGTCAAAGACCCGTTCAAAAGCTGGTGTGAGAAGTTGAAAATTAAGCAGATTAACACAGCGGTGGCTCATGCTCAGGCAAATGGACTAGTCGAAAGGGCCAACAAAAGCCTCATGCACGGTATCAAAACCCGCCTCGGGAGAGAAAGAGCCGGATGGGTGGATGAGCTACCAAACGTTCTATGGGCCTTCCGGACTTCACTGAAAACAAGTAACGGGGAGACCCCCTTCAGCCTCACGTACGGTAGCGAGGCGGTTATTCCAGCCGAAATTGGAATGCCTACACACCGCACCATGCTGTATAACCCGGAAGACAATGAAGAACAACAGCGTCTAAACCTTGATTTGCTACAAGAAAGACGAGAGATGGCAGCTATCCGAGAGGCCAAGTATAAAACCAAGGTCGAACAATATTACAACCAAAGGGTCCGTCCGGTGTCTTTCAAAGTGGGAGATTTCGTGTATCGAAGAAATGAGGCTAGCCGAGTCGAAAACCAAGGAAAGTTGGGACCTAATTGGGAAGGCCCATACCGGGTCGTCGAGGCCTATGACAACGGCTCATACAAGCTCCACACGATGGAAGACCGAGAGGTACTTCGGACATGGAATGCAATGAATTTACGAAATTGTTTCTTGTAAAACCGGTAAGCCGAAGTTTCCTAACATCTGCATCTATAGTGTTCCAATAAATAAAAAGAACAGTTTTCCGATATAAAATTGTGTGATATTCTAATAATGTGCCAATACATTCATCGGATTGTGGAAAACACTCCCTCACCCGTGAGTGGATCGTGAAATCACTCCGGACAATACATTCATCGGATTGTGGAAAACACTCCCTCACCCGTGAGTGGATCGTGAAATCACTCCGGACAATACATTCATCGGATTGTGGAAAACACTCCCTCGCCCGTGAGTGGATCGTGAAATCACTCCGGACAATACATTCATCGGATTGTGGAAAACACTTGATGAAGCGAAAAGTGTACCGCTTTTAAGGGGTCATTTAAGCCCTAAATCGTATTTATTTGATCAAATATTGCCCTAAATCGTTCCTTTTGTCATTTTAGGTACTTTTGAGAAGAAATCTGGAAAAGGAGGCATTTTGGACGTTTTTGGAGCATAAAAGTGAAGAAAACGACAAAGTCTCAAAATCATGCTGGAAGTTACCTTTGACGGCGTCAGGATTATGCCTGGACGGCGTCATGGCTTGGCAAAAGTGGTGGATGTGAAATTTACTCATGATAAGCCAGTGAAAATTGCATGGGAATTCTGACGGCGTCACGCTTTAATCTGATCAAGGTCGTCACGTTATAATTTAAAGAGGGACGGCGTCACGTTCATAGTCTGAGGGCGTCAAGCCTTGATAGGCCAGAACGGATTTTGGAGAGCTAAAGAGGGACGGCGTCAAGAAGGTCATCCGGGAACCCTAAAAGCGGCGAGGTGACGGCGTCACACTCCATAACGTGACGCCGTCAGATCTAAAAATCTATATATAGTTTTGCAATTCTTTGTCATTAGTGTGGAACTTATTGGGGAACTTTGTGTGTGAAAACCCTAGGACGAATTTGGCAGCTCTTTCAAGGCTTTTTGCCTTGAGATCTTCCATGTTACATTGAAGATAAGTTATCAATTAATCATTCAATATGTCTATGTGTTGTTTGATTCTATCTTATTCTTGTCTTTTGTTTAACATGTTAGGCTAGATTTATCTTGTGTTTGCTTAGATCTAATGAAACCTAGCTATTGATTATTGGTTATTAGTGTGTTATTAGTTGTATTGGATGATTGTTTATCTATGTTAGGCTTAAGAAAACTGGCTAACTTCCTATTCGGTAACTTGCTTGAACGTCTTAAGAAACATGAACCAATGCGTACTAAAGGTTTTTATGGTTGTATTTAATGCACAAGCGAATTCTAGTGATCCCATGTTAGGAGCTTCCTAGCCGGCTCGACATAGGAGTGAAGTAGGAGCTTGTAGAGTTGGGGAAGTACGTACGCCACCCCACGAATGGTATTAAGGAATACACCCGTCATCCACGCAACTAATACACACTAATCAACCGGTAAAAGATAGTTAGGGAGTAAGGAAATCTAAGTAAACACATTTCTCTCCACATAAGTTTTCACCAACATTTTCATTTTCTGTTATTTTATTTTATTTGCATTCGTAGTAATTTGGGTTAGTTGACTAGCAACTAATTCCGCCCACTCTTTCAAACCCGAGATTTTACTTGCTTTCATAAAAATATAAAAACATAAAAAGAATCTTCTCTCACCCTTAGACCTATTAGAGTAATTTTTCATACCTAACGAACACTATTCCCTGTGGAGAACGATCAATCCCCCGTACTTACCACTACACTATACTACATCGGTCAGGTACACTGCCTGGTGGGGTTGTAAGCCTCTTGAGATCCCTCGAGAGGTAAAACCTGTTGTAAGGTTGCAAAACCACGCATCAAGTTTTTGGCGCCGATGCCGGGGAATAGTTATTGTTTAGGTTGAATTTTTTATTTTATAGGTCTACTCACTAGATTCCTTTCTAGTGAGATTTTTATTTTCTTTTTCTAGGTTTTCTTTAGTCTATCTATTTTCTTCGTTTCTTTGTTCGTAACCATTACCATTCGACATCATGGAAGATGGTAATATCCTTGATCCCAACAACCCACCACCACAACAACCACCACCACCTCCTAGAGCCCGTACTTTAGGAGAGTACTCCCGTCCTAGCCACCATGGCTATCGAAACACCATTGAGCTCACTCAAGGAGCCAATATCACACCCTTGCGATCCGACACCATCCGGTTGGTGCAAAGCGGATGCGCATTCCATGGACTTCGTTCTAAAGATCCTAATCAACATCTCAAGGACTTTCTCAAAATCGTTGACTCTATAGATGTAACACCCCAACCCGGAAAGGGTAGAAGTGTCACGCAAATGGTGACATATCAAAGGCAAGCATAACATACGACTTAAATAATACAATAGAATTTCAAAGGTTACAAATGATATACTGAAACTACAAGGTTACAAATGAGAAACCAAACTAAATACTATGCCTGTCAATGCAAATCCTTCTAAAAACTTCTACTTCCGAAAAACTATCAAGGTCTTCTAAGTCCAAAGGTCTCTTAAGTCTCTTCACTCTTACCCAGCTTCCAAATAAAACCTGCCGCACACGAAAAGAAAACGTGCGGCTGAGCTTAAAAAGCCCAGTGAACAGATATATAATAAACGGAAACAAACGCAAACGGAAATGAACAGGCATATCATAATAAATGAGATATAGGAAAGAAAATAAAGAGTAAGGTTTATGACAGTAATCCACCACGAGCCCACATATCACATCACATATCAAATCGTATCATATCTTCATAATCATATAGAGGGGAGACCTCTCAGATAATCAGATAATATGAGGGGTGTCCTCATTCTTCAAATGGAGTAGCTAGCTCCCACACTTTGTGAAAGACGTGGATTGCACCCATCATCAGTCACCACATATCACATATCACAATATCACAATCATAATACAAATCTAGGATGCATCCATTCGCCCCCCACATATCACATTGGCCATAATAATAATAATCATAAAGCGCGCATATCACAAATCACAATGGGGACGGTGTAACCAAATCACTAGGGCTACACACTAGTCATGCCAGTGGTGCATCACAGACACGGCCATGTTACCTTCATGGCTAGGAAACACATTTTGGCTCGTAGTATCAAACTGGGGTCAAAGGTCAAAGGTTCATATCAAAGCAAAGGTTCACATGATCATAATCACAGTCCAAATGTCAAGGTTCATATCATAGGGTTCATTTCACAGGGTTCATATCAAAGGTTCAAATCAGAAGTCAAGCGACCGAAGGCACCTTATTAAAAGGGCAGAATATCCGTACCTTATTCCAGCAAAGCACAAACAAAATGAATAAGATAGAATGAACTCAGTTCTTCTCCTTCTTCACACCTAGAGGGGTAGACAAGTGTTACAACACCTTCCATTTTAAGTAACTTTCCATTTTAGGCAGGTTTCCATATTTAGTAAGTTCCCACTTTTAGAAAGTTTCCTTATTTAGAAAGTTCTCATACTTAGTAGTATTTCCAAAATCTCATTTAGTCTAAGTTATAATCAAATTATCCAAAGTTACATTTTCACCCTTGAAGATTTCATACTTTACACTTTTAGTCCTTTAGTTATAAAAGTTACACTTTTAGTCCTTATAATATCCATAGTTACATATTAAGCCCCTTGGCTTTCCAAATTACACAACGTACCCTTAGTTTATTATGTTGTACGATTAGGACCTCTAAATACAAGATTACAAAACAAGTCCCTCAAATTAATGCTTTTACATATTTGGTTCCTTTATTTATGTTTCTATCTTTTATTTATTAATAATTATACATTAGGTCCTTTAATTATCACAATGACACAAAACCCCTTTAAATATGATTTATTACACGACTTACCCTCAAGTTTCATGATTTACCATTTATAACCCTTAGTTTTGGAAAATTAACAATTTACAACCTTTTTACATATCTAGACAGCCTTTAAGTATTATCTAAACCCGTTTTAAATAATTTATAAACCATATCAATCCTTCGAAATAAAATCTATAAAAATTCACAGACGTTCCTCAGGGTTTTGAGTATTTTAGATAATTTTTCTAGATTTTATTAAGTGGTCTAGGTACGAATTAAAAATCCTTTTCCCCAACCTGTTCCAGAACCAGATCAATTAAAAACACCCGACCATTTACCATCTGCTTACCCAGTCTATAAAATTTATAAAATTCTACAAAAATTCCAGTAATTAGCTAACATGTGTTATATTACCCAGTTCAAAGGAAATGTTCTAAATCGTTATGGTTTTAAAATGAAAAATGAAAAACCCGACCTGTTTTTCCAGACTTCATGAATCCGACCAGACACATAAATTTCCAAAAATCAAAAAGTAACCTTCCAGGCCTCTAAAAATTACAAACTAAATTTTCCCAGGTAGCCACTTCATTGAACTTAGTTTTAGAATCAAAAACCATCCCAATACCCGTTCACATCATTGAGTTATAGCCGGTTAAATTCGAACTAATTTCCAGGTCAGTAGCAGATTGTCACAGATTCATATATAACTTAGGGTTTTTAACATATAACCTCTTTAATTCTTAACACAAAATGATTATAGATGATAGTGTTACGTATATACCTTATAATAAGAACAAGATTAAGGCTTCTTGGTGGTATTTTTGGCTCGATCACAGCAGCAAGAAGGGAGGCGGCAGAACTTTTGGTTTTAGGGTTTCTTGAGAAGTTTTTGGAAGACCGGTATTATTTTTGGAGGATCAAATGAAGTGTGGTTAACATATAGAAGAGTGGGCCACGTTTTTGGAAGGGTGGGGAGGATATGGGTCAGCCTAAATGAGGCTAAGTCAAGCCCATGGGTTTATTTGGATCACCATTATACTAGAAATACATTAAACCTTATGTTATAGATTTTTAACTACATATTACATATGCACTTAAGATTTTTCGACTCGTTTAGACTTGTAATGTGTTTTAAACATTTTTGGTAGCTTGAGCAATTATCTTATGATGTCTCGTAATCATTTCATGTCGCATTTGTTTCGTTTTCATAGGTTTTGTGCTTTATTTGTAAGTTATATATGTTTTAATTAAATTTCAAAGTTATGAGGGCATTTTGGTCTTTTAATACGTTTTAGATTTTCGGGTTTTACAATAGACTTTGATGTTGCCACTCGAGAGACGACCCGACTGCGTCTCTTTCAATTCTCTTTGCGGGACCAAGCTAGTCAATGGCTAGAACGTCAACCCGCATGATCCATCACCTCTTGGGATGATCTCACCACTCGTTTCCTTGCTCAGTTTTTCCCACCAGGAAGAACTACCAAGCTAAGGAATGATATCTTGATGTTCCAACAATGTCAAGGCGAAACCCTCTACGAGGCATGGACTCGATTCAAGGACTTACTCCAGAAAGTCCCTCATCATGGCATAGAACTTTGGCTCCAAGTCCAAATCTTCTATGACCATATCAATCTCTCCACGAGGCAAACCATTGACCAATCGGCCGGTGGCAAGCTACGTGATCTAAGTGCGGAACAATCATGGGCTCTCCTAGAGGATCTTGCTCTTTATGACAACGAAAGTTGGAGTGATCCCCGTGATTTGAATAAAACGGTCAAGGCAATATCTTTGCCTTCGAACAATTCAAGCACTTCCGACCGTAGAATCATAGAACTTGAAGACCAAGTCAAGTTTCTCATGAAATTCTACAAGGCTCCTAAACCTTCAAGCCAAGTGAACAAAATCACTTCTTCATGTGAATTATGTAGTGGTCCCCACGACACTCGTGATTGCATGGAACTCCCCGAACAAGCTTTTGTGGACTACGCATCCTCGCGTACCGACGGAGCGGGAGACAAGTGGTACACTTTCAAACCCGAGCCAAACCATTACGGTGATTCATACAACCCCTCATGGAAAAATCACCCGAACCTTAGGTGGAAACAAAACCAAAACGCACAACAAACCAATTCTTCCAACTCACCTAGTCGTTTCCAATCAAGCGGTTCCAACTCGAACCGTACTTTCAACAACAATCCTTCCGGCAATGGTAGTACCAATAACTTTGAAGGATTGATGTCTCAATTTATGGCATCTCAAGAAGCTCGGATAGCTAGATTCGAATCCGAATTCAATCAACAACAAACGGAGATGACCAATAAAATTGACAACTTGTTGAAAGCTCTCAATAACCAAGTGTTATCACCTCCACATAAGGACGCTAGGAACACAAATAGCGGACCCCAAGTAAAAGACCCCTCTTCATCCAAACACGTCCACTTTGTCAACATTGTCACTATTAAACCAATTGAAAGGAATGGGGATAATAGTGAACCTAAGGATGAGGATAAGAAAGTCGAGGTTGATAAGGAAGTTAGGACAAGTGAGATTGAAGAAGTAGATGATGATAAGGACTACTTCAATAGGCTACCCACTAAGGAAGAGCGCGCATATCATACAAACTTATTCGATGACCCCGAGACACCATACTTCCTAGGTAGACCAATTATAGAAATAGGCGACCCTTCTAATCTCAACATACCATGCAACATCGGACATTTGCATGTGTGGAAAGCCTACATCGACCTTAGATCACCCATAAACATCATGACTAGAGCCCACTACAACTTGATAATGAAAAATCAACTTGGGTATAGGATGTTCCCTGACAAGGGATGGATGAGTAACTTCACGGGAAGAGTTAAGGGATTACCGGTTTATGTAGGAAACTTCACCTATGTCACTGACTTTGTAATTGTAGAAGATATCCGCCCAATAGTCGATGCATCCTTAACTCAAGTGGTTTTTGGAAAACCATTTGTTGAGGTCTCTAGAATGACTTATGAACCTTCCTTAGGGATAGTTAGATTTAAGGATGAGACCGATGAGGTAAACTACCAAATGCCATATAAGATAGAACAATTCCAACACTTGTCAAATGTTGAGAAGGAGCTCAAGCAAGCGGTTTACTATAGGAATGATGAGGATAGAAATAAAGGAGTAGACTATGTTATGGAAAGGATATTCGGTTTCTACAAGAATTGTTTGAAATTGGGACCGGAATATAAAACCGGGAATGAAAATGGCCTAGGAACCGTGACCAATGATGGAATCACGTAATGTACGTGACTTTGAGTCTAGCTACAAGACTCGTTAATAAAGAAAAGCGCTTCTTGGGAGGCAACCCAAGCTTTATTTGCTTTGTGTGTTTATTTATTTGTTTGTTTGATTTTATTTGCTTCCGTATGTATGTTTAATTTTTATTATTATTGATTCATGTTCAAAACTAAAATTGTGAAAATGCTTTATTTTGTTTTTAACTTCGTCTTAACTACATATAAAGGTATTTTGCAAAAGATAAGTGTAAGGGAAATCTAAATCGGTTTATTAGAACACAAATGAACATGAATCGTAATAGTAATAAATGAACATACATATTAGTATTTGTTTGAGTCAAATGCTTGTATCGAGTCATAATGATGTTTTGCAGGATTTCCAGGAAGTAAGGTATAGGTTTTTCAAAAAAATTTTCCGGAAACTTAACATGAGAATTCTGTCAGATCATATCTGACGGCGTCAGGCTTTACAACCTGACGGCGTCAGGTTTAATTTTCTGAAAATTTTTGAAAGTTTTGTTTTCATAAAAAGTTTTTATTTAATCTATAACTTATAATCTCCAGGAATCTGCAAAATTATCATTCCACAAGCATTATATCCTTATATATAGATTTTATCCCGCCGATGTTATGCAGGTTTTCGTGTTTGTTTTCTCAGGTTTAACAGGTTATTTTGGACAAGGAAATGTTTTTGGATCAAGCTTATGGCGATGCACTAGTCATGAAGCTTTTACATTCTCTTTGGAAGAAGATCTAACCGTGTTACTTCATTATCCACCGAGCGAATCAGGGGAGTATTTGATTTCATTCTTTTACTTTATGTTTTTACATTTGTTATTTGAACATTGGGGACAATGTTCATCTTAAGTGTAAGGGGGGTAAAAGTACGATTAGAGAATGCTCTTACGCTTGATTTTTGTTTGTTTAATGGTAGATGTGTAATAAAACTGAGATAAATACCTGTTAGGGCAATTTTAGTGCCAAATTTAAATTTTTTTACAACATATAGGAGTGAAACTTTGATCTTAATGAGCGTCTCACGGATAGGAGTTATATGACTAGCACAAAAACCGTACCACTAAAAAAATTTTCCACCCCCAAATATGTGAGGTTCGCCCCTAGAATTGGTAGGAAAAGCATTTTGCTATGATGTGTGTACCGGTAGCACTTAGATTCTAGAACTTGCGTTAGGACCATTCCGAGGCCACAAGTGAGACTACATTCGTGTAGTTAGATTTACTACATGATAAGAGGCATTAGGATTAACCCATTGTTTTACACCTGTGTTTTTGTTATAATTACGTTGGCTACATTGGTCAAGTAATTCTCCCACACCCTTTGCGTTGTACTCATTTTTAGTACACGATACCCCTAGTACACCCCTCAGAGCCTATCTTTTCGTTTCGACCTTTAAGCATTTTACTTAAAGGAAGAATTTGTTACACCCCACTTAAATGTACACCCAAATCGCCTTAGCCTACCTTGTATGCACTTATCTTTAGTGCATTATTGTTACAACATTTGTTTAAGCCCCAAGTTAATTATCTAATTGATTACATGGTTGCTAAGTCGAGTCATATCCTTGTACATATTGTTTTGGGACGATTGGGACTCATGGGTAAAGTACTAGTGTAATGGAGTAATGGGGAAGAACATCATTTATTACCCCCATATGTGCAAAATGTTTTAAAAGTACTCCAAGTTTTTCAATTATCTTAATTCGAGTCATTAGAATAGTAATTTGTAAAGTTATGTAAAAGTTCAAGTGTAAGGGGATGCAACGCCCCTATGATGTATTATTTTGGATGGTAGGGCAAGAGTGTATGCAAAAAAAAAAAAAAAAAAAAAAAAAAAAAAAAAAAAAAAAAAAACAAAAATAATTCGAAAAAATCAAGAAAAATACAAAAAAAAAAAGAGAAAAAGAAAAGTAGAAAAAACATACGGACTACCATCCCGTTTCATTTTATGTTTGTTTTATGTTTTTGTTATTTTCTTTCATTAGCTTAAGGTTGAGTCGAGTCTTGGCTTAGCAACATTGTATAATACATGTAATTGATCAAGATCTTTAACTCGCCACCAGTAAAATATCCTTTATCCAACAAAACCGTGTTTTCCTTTTCCCTACACCTAACGTTATAACCCATTTAAAAGCCCTCTTTGATAGTTTATCTTAGGTGCTTACGCCTAGTGGAGGAGGTTTTTGATCCTTTCCCAAGCCTATGGTAATCTATTTGCTATGACAGGTAGTGAGAGATATTATCCGTTTTCATTTATGAGATTTATTTTGATGACACTTGAGAGATGTGAGTATCTAAACACTACTTGTGAGGTGCTAGTTTATAATCTCCGTGCTTATTATGATTAAAGTGGAACGAATATTTGTTGTAATTACTTTTATGTTAGCATTAAATGACCCCTAACTTGTGTTTTGATTAGAATAAAAGCGCATTTGCTTGAGGACAAGCAAATCTCAAGTGTAAGGGTATTTGATGAAGCGAAAAGTGTACCGCTTTTAAGGGGTCATTTAAGCCCTAAATCGTATTTATTTGATCAAATATTGCCCTAAATCGTTCCTTTTGTCATTTTAGGTACTTTTGAGAAGAAATCTGGAAAAGGAGGCATTTTGGACGTTTTTGGAGCATAAAAGTGAAGAAAACGACAAAGTCTCAAAATCATGCTGGAAGTTACCTTTGACGGCGTCAGGATTATCCCTGGACGGCGTCATGGCTTGGCAAAAGTGGTGGATGTGAAATTTACTCATGATAAGCCAGTGAAAATTGCATGGGAATTCTGACGGCGTCACCCTTTAATTTGATCAAGGTCGTCACGTTATAATTTAAAGAGGGACGGCGTCAAGAAGGTCATCCGGGAACCCTAAAAGCGGCGAGGTGACGGCGTCACACTCCATAACGTGACGCCGTCAGATCTAAAAATCTATATATAGTTTTGCAATTCTTTGTCATTAGTGTGGAACTTATTGGGGAACTTTGTGTGTGAAAACCCTAGGACGAATTTGGCAGCTCTTTCAAGGCTTTTTGCCTTGAGATCTTCCATGTTACATTGAAGATAAGTTATCAATTAATCATTCAATATGTCTATGTGTTGTTTGATTCTATCTTGTTCTTGTCTTTTGTTTAACATGCTAGGCTAGATTTATCTTGTGTTTGCTTAGATCTAATGAAACCTAGCTATTGATTATTGGTTATTAGTGTGTTATTAGTTGTATTGGATGATTGTTTATCTATGTTAGGCTTAAGAAAACTGGCTAACTTCCTATTCGGTAACTTGCTTGAACGTCTTAAGAAACATGAACCAATGCGTACTAAAGGTTTTTATGGTTGTATTTAATGCACAAGCGAATTCTAGTGATCTCATGTTAGGAGCTTCCTAGCCGGCTCGACATAGGAGTGAAGTAGGAGCTTGTAGAGTTGGGGAAGTACGTACGCCACCCCACGAATGGTATTAAGGAATACACCCGTCATCCATGCAACTAATACACACTAATCAACCGGTAAAAGATAGTTAGGGAGTAAGGAAATCTAAGTAAACACATTTCCCTCCACATAAGTTTTCACCAACATTTTCATTTTCTGTTATTTTATTTTATTTGCATTCGTAGTAATTTGGGTTAGTTGACTAGCAACTAATTCCGCCCACTCTTTCAAACCCGAGATTTTACTTGCTTTCATAAAAATATAAAAACATAAAAAGAATCTTCTCTCACCCTTAGACCTATTAGAGTAATTTTTCATACCTAACGAACACTATTCCCTGTGAAGAACGATCAATCCCCCGTACTTACCACTACACTATACTACATCGGTCAGGTACACTGCCTGGTGGGGTTGTAAGCCTCTTGAGATCCCTCGAGAGGTAAAACCTGTTGTAAGGTTGCAAAACCACGCATCAACACTCCCTCACTCGTGAGTGGATCGTGAAATCACTCAAGACAATACATTCATCGGATCGTGAAAAACACTCCCTCACTCGTGAGTGGATCGTGAAATCACTCCGGACAATACATTCATCGGATTGTGAAAAACACTCCCTCATTCGTGAGTGGATCGTGAAATCACTCCGGACAATACATTCATCGGATTGTGGAAAACACTCCCTCACTCGTGAGTGGATCGTGAAATCACTCCGGCCAATACACTCATCGGATTATGGAAAACACTCCCTCACTCGTGAGTGGATCGTGAAATGGCTCCGGCCAATACATTCATCGGATCGTGGGAAACACTCCGGATAATCCGTAACGACGGCTCAAGCAAATAAAGACTACATTCTCGCAAGAGAGGCAACAAACGCATAGCTGTATTAATCCACCTGAAGGTGCAAAAAGTGACACCGGCCACAAATAATAATATACAAATACTTAAGCTAAAAATATTGTTCATGTTACATTCATCCAACATAAGGAACACAAAACAAGAATCAAGGGCCCCTGCCGACAATTTCCTTCACTCCGGAAGAGCTCCCGGTTTGTTGATTCGCTACGGCTTCAATGGCGCTCGACTCTGAAGAAGGAAGATCAGGAAAAAGGTTCATAAGGTCACCAAGTGGAAGGCGAGCGGAGTCCGCGAGCTTCTTAATGTAAGGATATTGAGCCTCAAACAATTTGTTGTACTCGGCTTTCCAGATATTTGGAGCTTCCATGTTAAGTTTCTGAAACCGAGACAAAAACTTTTGGACATCCTCTTCCGTTCGCTCATACCGAAGACCGTCCAAAAACCCAGCTGAATAAGACAAGCCATAAACTCTCCCCAGGCTCCTCTTATACTCATGACTCTCAAATAACCTTCGACAAGCCGCAGGGATTAACTCTTTCACAGTGTTGTGGCGAATGGACTCCGACACACTAACTTCTTCCGCCAACTCCGCTTTCTGCTCCTCCAACTGCTTAACAGCCTGATTCGACTCCTTCAACTCCCTTTCCAGCTCCCTAATCCTATCAGCTTGACCCCCGGCCACTTTCCTCCAGTCATCCCTTTCTTTTTGCATATCGGCCAGCTGGTCAGACAACCCTTCCTCCCTCACCACGGCTGCCTCCCGCTCAGCGGACATTTGTCTCTGCAACTCTTCAAGCTCTCCCACCGCACGATCATACTTCCCAACCATAGCTATTCTCCCTTGCTCAGCAACCTGTTGACCATGCTCCAACTCCCTAGTCCGTGTGATCATCCTGGTAAACCGGCGCAACACTTCTGCTTGTGTCACAATCCCATTCGCAGACTGAACATACGAACAGCGGATTAGCCGGCTGGTGGACAACTCCTAACAGGCCCTATAAGAATTTAGCCGGACATCTTTTGTCAAAGACCATGCCGGGACAAACACTTCCCTTCCGGAAGACCCTTCATCTACAACAAATCAACCACAACTTAGAATCACAAAAGAGCAGTCAAAGGAACCATAAAGAAGGACTCATATACCTCTCGCCATTGAGTTGGGTCCTTCGGACGCGGGAGGGGAATCCTCGGGATGCACAGACAGATCTATAAAAAAAAATGTGTATATGTAAAAAAAAAAAAAAAAAAAAAAAAAAAAAAAAAAAAAAAACAGAGAAGGGGAGAAAGGAAGGAACGAGAGGCCTAAAAGACAAACATTTCTTACCATGATCCGGAGGCATCTGATGCTGCGGCTGGCTCTCCTCAGTCGGTTGCCTTTCGTCTTGAGGCGGCTGGCTATGATCGGTCTCATCATTCTCTCCCTCTTGATTCAGGGCATTCTCCCCACCATCAACCACTTCTTCAACATGAATCACACCTTGTACAATAACCTCTTCAGGAATAACCTTTGAAACATTCCCAGTGGAGGCACCCTCACCCGCGTTGCTCCTAGACTGTTTCCTCGGTTTCTTCCTCCTCTTCTCCGTAGCAGAAGATCCCTCAACACTCCTCTTCGACCCAGCCTAATCCACTGCGCTCTTTTTTCTCTCTTTCTCCTGCCTAGCGGCCAAAACACCGGAATCCACCCTCTCAACAGCCTTTTGGAGAGAAGTCTTTGCAGGAACAGAGCTCCCTGGTACCGACGGAGCGGTTGTCCTATTCACCCTCTCACCTCCTTCCGGTAGAGGCCCACCCTTACCAGCCTCAGTCACAATCTCAATTGGAAGCTCCAGATATTCAGCCATTGTTAGCACTACAAGAAACAAGAGGGGAAGGAAGGTAAAGATCAAATACAAGACAGCATATTACATACGGTTAGGTAAAAGATATAACATTACCCTTTCCCTCGGCATCCTTTATAACAAGCTCATACCCGGGATACTCAGAGACTTTAGATAAACCGGTCATCCATAAAAGGGCGACAGAGGGTTGCCTAAGGGGAATAACTTTCGCAGCGACCCGTCTAGCATCTCTTTCAGAATAAGTCTCCGGAAAGTCATCCGTAATCTTCGAATCTCTGTGCCTCCATGGCATGGCATTCGGAATAGCTCTCCGATCTATCAAGAAAAAATGGTTCTTCCAATTCTTCAGCCCACTAAGCATCTCCTTAAAACATTTCTTAGCCCTACGACCCGTCCGATTCTCGAACGAAAACCAATGCCCTTGCTTGCAGAGTCTATAGAAAACCCGGAATAATGGAACGGTCGGTTGAACATCTAAACTATAACACCGAATCTCAAACATAGTCACCCTATTTAAACCTATCGGTACAAGTTGAGAAATGTGTACTCGGAAATACTCTATCACCGCTAGTAAGAAAGTCGAAAAGGGAATCCGAACACCTCCGGTTCTCAATTGCTGAACGTAAACACCTATTTTATCGTCCGGTAATCTATCCATTGTCATTCCATCCGGCGGAAGCGTAGGACGCAGATCCGCCGGAATCCCAAACTCCCCCACCACCTTATCTAGGTCTGCTTGCGTCATCTTAGAAGTGTGAATATGCATATCGCATTTAGGGACTATCCTATCGGAAGAGGGCCCAGGCCTATTACTTACCAGGGGGTTATTCGAAGTACTCATCTCTACGGTCGTCACTAAAGGGATGCCGAGGAATATATATTATAAAACTAAGAAAGCAAAACGCACCTCACAAGAATAATTGGAGAACGGAAGTCGAGAATTTCCGAAAGCAAGGTAAATACACACAGTAAGAAGTAAGAAAAATGAAGAAGCGTTAAGCGGTATATATAGGGCAGACCTGAAAAGAAGCGAAACGTCGAATCAACCTGCCAGTCGCTGACGTGGCAAACTCTGGGGCATTGGATCTATAGGGCAAAAGGTACGCGTGGCAGACAGCTGTGTAACATACAGTAAAAATATTTTTATATTCGGCCCATGGGCCTGGGTTTCAAGCAGCCCATGAAGACCTAACAGGCTCTAATGCTCTTACCCGAACCGACACCCATGACCCGGATACTTTAAAAGGACAACTGATCGCCCGTAAAGCACGGAAGGACCGAAGTCGCTTAAGTATTGCACCATCGACTAGTGACCGATACTACAATACTGGGGGGGGGGGGAATGTTGGTGTATGTGTCCGGACAACATGTGCCGAAACCAAGAAGATACTGTTAAAGTATTGCACCATCGATCTTCAACATATACTATAATACTGGGGGGGGACATGTTGGTGTATGTGTCCGGACGTCATACTTCGTCCGGACCATGCTCCACGGTGTCCGGACGTCCCATCTCGTTCGGACTATCTCACCTCCGGATACACATACGAAGCGGACCGCCGCCATCTGCAGTGACAAGTCCCATCAACCGCTGACACCCCAGATATCACGGGATTATGTCTACCACGTGACCTGACATCTACCTGCTAAGTCAGATGTAGGTCAACGCACAAGTTCCAAGGTAAACAGGTACAGTAGATGTGGGTAGTATAAATACCCACATCTCATTAGCAATAGAGATACTTTTACACCTACTACTGTTACTCTCACATCACTGTTCATATTACCCGATACTTATTTTCACGCCGGAGGTTGGTCCTGGGATCAAACCCAGGGCGAGCCTAACGCGTATTCTTCTTGTGCAGGAGTGAACAAGGTCCGAAGGAGCCCATCCGAAGGACGAAGCATAGAAGTAGGACCTACCCGCAAGGTTTTACTTCAACATAGTAGCAGTAAGCAGTAGCAGTGAGCTGTGAGCCGTAGCCACAGCTCACTGCTCACAGCTTCTTAAAGAACAATTGGAAAAATGAGATTTCCTAAAAAGAAAAAAAAAATAGCAAAGCTCACCACTCTTTTGCCAAACAAACACTAAAAATCAAAAATCTCGTCGCCACAAAAAGCTAAAAAAAAAAAAAAAAAAAAAAAAAAAAAAAAAATTTT
>CP139505.1:200561073-200610172 GCA_021014915.2 Artemisia tridentata subsp. tridentata
ATTCTCATTGTAACACCCCGGGCCCGCTTTGACCAAAAACTTAAAACTTTATGCTTCAAAAAACGTGAACTAAAACTGACCTTCTGTCACTCTTTTGACCATTTACAAAAATCCATGAACATTCAGACCTTGAGACTATTTTTAAATGAAACTAGACTCAATTACCTTTAGAACGACAGGTAGTGCTACCCGTAACGACTTATGGTTCAAAATATATAAATTTTAAAAGACTGCTGAAATCTGCCAGAACCCACATTCATAACCAAGATGAACATCCATATGTACAACTCATACCCAAGATGAACATTCAGATGCACAACTTATAACCAAGATGAACATTCAGATGCACAACTCATAACCAAGGTGAACATTCAGATGCACAACTCATAACCAAGATGAACATTCAGATGCACAACTCATAACCAAGATGAACATTCAGATGCACAACTCATAACCAAGATGTACAATCACGGGTTTTGCACCAAAACCCGTTTTGACCCATTTACACTACAAATCACTTATACCACTTCATTTTCCCACCAAACTTGACCATTATCATTACTTTAACATATCAAACGTGTATCATAGACACTTGACCCGTGAACAACCCAAAATGGGTATTTTTACACTTAATCCAAATGCCCCTTTAACTTTGACTATAAACACATATAACATACTTTGACACAACGGTTGACCACCAAATCGTTAGGACAACCTCATTATACAACTTGCCACTCGGCTACACTTTACCAACCCATAAAAGACCAACGGGGGGTACAAACTTTACTCTTGAGCTCGGTATTCTACCTAAGCTCCTAAACGCATACTACCTTTGATCTTGCATATTCAAATCCTTAATCAATATATTCCAAGCCATCCATAACAACATGTCCACCTACAAAATGGTTAGACAACTAAACCATAAGCTTTCGCTTAGTAAGTAACTAGATTAACATATGAATAACACGTTAATCCACATATATGCAACACGAATACTTCTACCATTAAGCACATATGGTCATAATCAAATTAAGCACATAAGCATCACAACATACCTTAACCATTCCATACTCATAATCTATCACTTGAGTTGGCTAACTAGGCAAATCACCTATCACGACCACACTCGCTAATTCAAAGCTATCAGCTATAACCTTCATACTCATAATCACATAATATGCGAACAAGCATATTAAACACATATCAATCGAGTTACTTACCTTAGCTTCCAAAGCTAAGTTTAACAAGAACATAAATATTATCTTCATCATCTTCATCTTTTATCATCATCATCATCACTCTTACTTCCTAACCATAACCATAACATCGAGGTTCATTAACACAACATATCATAATCAAGGGTCATAAAACCCATCTAAACTTACCCCTCTTCCTTCCTATATCATCATATGATCATATCATGATCATATGATGAAAACCCACTTAACCCATTAACCTTTACCTCAATAATCATTAATAACTTAAGATGGAGATACTTACTTGTAGTGGATCATTACTAGGAAGGATCATGGACATTAACTCTTCATCTTCTTCTTCCTAAGCCACCATCTAGCTTTTCCCTCCATTTTCTCCTTCTCCATAAAACCGGACCTCAACACCTTATCTTAATAATGAGGGAATTCTCTAGAATTCCCTGGATAAGGTTAGTTAGGTGGCAACTTTGGCCAATTGGCAAGATTGGTCCCTCTAGTCTCTTTTCTTTTATTTTGGTCACAACCAATCTTATAACACATTTAATCTATTACGACTTTAGCCCCTTAAGTCTATTCCTTTCTATTTGAGCCACATAATACTTTCCATAACTATACAATACATTCATTGACCATTAATTGACTTTCGGGTTTGACTATAACTTTACATTCATTAACTAGCCAATCACATAAGGCCTTTGGTCCACTTTCATCTAAGGTGGGGTACAAGTACCCGGGAAACGGGTCTAACAATTCTACCCCCCTTATTTAGATTTCGTCCCCAAAATCTCTCGTCTAATGCTATTCAAAACCAATTCACAACATATACATGTCCTTATTCTCATGCTCTCTAAGCCATTATCTTGCAATGATCTAAATGATCACGCAAATTCTAAACTTACCATACATAATCATAACTTTTAATCCACTATAAATAACTTTTTCATCACATGCTTATCTAAAAATTTCCAACAATGACTATTTGTCATCCGGAAACATTTACTATTTTGACTTTATAAAAGTCAAACTTCAACACTATTTCCGCGTCATATGCCCATGCACTACTGTGAAAAATGGTAATTTTTCACGTTATTAATTAATATTAAATGAGTAATTATTATTTTTAAGCTGAGCATTTCTATGCGCATTTGCATGTTTTTGAGTATTTTTGAGCATTTTTGGGAGCTGTCCCGCACACTGTAGCTTACAATCACTGCAGAAAAAGTATATTTTTGTCAGTAAGCATAATTTATCCTATTTCTGATAGTTACTGACAAGTCTCGTAATTAACTGAGAGCTTTCTCGCATTTTTCTGAAAAACAACCGCACGCGCGTACCGACAGCACAGTACACATGGTAATAGTCAAATAAATATATTTTTGAGTCAGTAATAATATTTTATTACATTTTCGACAAAAACGTGGGTAAAAACTTTATTTTACGTATACGTGTCCAAAAACGTCAAACCGGGACTTTACGGTCACATTTAAGCTCAAACCGACACACGATACACCAACGAGGAGTAAAAATAAATTACCCCCTCCCTTAATACACCCATATCCGGCCTAGGTGAATACTTCACCACTACACTCCAAAATCCTACCACTAACTAGTTAAATCTTATAAATATTACCTCATTTTACCTTAAATAACACCAAAACAAAACACACTTATCCTTTAAGCTATCACCAAACTTCCTAGATCATCCTCACTATCAATATACACGGCTCACTCAAAAATCCCAAGATCCATCATTTTTCTTTGAAGTTCAAGTAATTTAGAGTGCATAATCAAGAGTTTCGGGTTATTTGGAACGTGGTTTGGGTAAATTTGGTGAAGTTTGGGTTGTTCTTGGTCTCCTACCCCACGTTAAACACTAAAGCATTGTAAGAAATCATCAAAATTTTCTAATCTTGTTAATTACATGTTCATTTGATGTCTAATGATGTTAAAAATTGTTAAAAGTATATATTTTGTTAAAATGGAAAAGCTAGGGCTTGTAGTATAGTGTATAGTGCTCGACATATATATGATCTATGAACAAATTAGTAAATTTCTTGCTTGTGTGGTAAATCTTGTTACATATGGTGCTAGTTTGATGATACAAACATGATTAACGTTAATTTCGCGAGATTAAGCAATATATAAACTTTTGAGGCTATATACATGTTTCGGCCAAGTAAAAATTACAAAACTATTGGGGTTTTGAAAAACATAAAATTTTGGCTCAAGTGGTGAAATGGTGGAATTTATGCTTAAAAGCTTATTTTGAATAGCTTATTGAATAAGCCATAACTAATTGAAATTAACTTATAAAAAGGTGAAAATGGGTCGACATATGTAATATGGGTTGAATAGAAGGTATTTTAGTCATATTTGACTATTCGACTTAATAGCTTATTTATAAGAGCTTAATTGGTAAACTTAAAGCTTATTATATAACTAATAATTACAAATTACAAAACATTGGGCTAAATATAAATTTTTGGGCTAAGATGCCACGTATGGGCTGTTGGACCGAGCCCAACAAAATATTGAGCAACTTTGACTTTTTGACCAAACAGATTTAACGAACGTGTAAAATTATTTTTAGCAAACTAACGATATATATATATATATATATATATATATATATATATATATATATATATATATATATATATATATATATATATATATATATATATATATATATCATAAATTAAAAAGGCTAAATGGTTTGGACTAAAAATTAAACTATTGGGCTTATTTAGAAAGTTTCAGCCCAATAGATAAGTTGGATGACAAAAATGATTTTTGAAATAATTTACGACTCACTATGGATATTATTACTTAACGATACGATAAATATAACGAAAACTAGTTTTGGACTTGTTTTGAGACGCGTTAGTCTCCAAAAGGGTGAAAAATGACATTTTGACCAAATTCTTATAAATATTGACTTTTGTTGACTTTTTGACTAAATATTGACTTGGTGTCGAAATCTATTGTTAATAATTAAACGTAACGATAACGATAATTATAACGATAAAATATTTACGACGATCAATATATGTATTACGAACCAATTTTGCATACAAAGTGAACAACGCGGATTATCTGAGGAATTGCAACACATGAGAAAAATGGAAACGTTGTATAAACAAATGGGTCATGCCCAAATTTTCTAAAAATCTAACACTTAGAGTATTTTGGTAAAATACTTAACTTAGGTAAATTTTTCTAAAATACTTAACAATGTTTCTAAATTACTTATAATTAAAATTGTATTATAAATAATAAATAATATTTATAATATAATAATCCTCCACTAACTCTATTACTTTATTAATTTCTCAAAAGCATATTTAATTAATTATAATTCTTAATTAATTAAATACTTAAGTACTTAACCTAATATATATATATATATATACATGTATGATTATAAATATATATAATACTTGCGCAATTTAACGGCGAATACTAGCACGGATGTTCCGTTACGTATTCCCACCGTACACTTTCACCATGAGCCACTGATGCGCGTGATGTGTCGTTGCGGTTTAGCAGTATTAATGCCTACTCAAGTTTTAAATTTATATTTAGCCGACTTATCAATAACACACACGCTTAACGAGCAGTGTACCCGGTCAGTATGAATATAATGGTAAGTAGAGTGTCGATCACTAAGAGTGGAACGTATTATCTAGTTATTCTAATCAGTATTTTAATATCTTAAGTCAATTATACAACCTAATCTAACGCAAGGGGGTTCAGCCTGAGAGACTGGCACGTTTTGGTTGCAATTAAATAATAAACTAAACTAATGAGCACGAATCAGCGATAAGCACGCACGTACACAGATAAATACTTGAGACATTAAGAAGACCTGTCCTGATGATTAAGTAGCTTGTCACTTATTTTATTGCTAGTTTTATATGAAGTGTATGTAATTAACCCTTTCTCGTTGGCTCTAATCTTATCGGCGAGTAAACCCTTAATGATTACTTATGTCTAAAAGTTATTCCTAAGTGATCAAGTTAGTTATAACCGTGGGAGCAATATGATCTTCCGTAGTCACATACGACAAGCCACTAATAGACACAGAGGTTATCAATGCACTAATAAAAGTCACCAAAGACATCAACATATAAACTTTAATTAATGGGAAAACAGTTTTAAGGGAGTGCAACCTTTCCGTTGTCACATTACACAAGCCACCAATCCTGATGAATTAAAGTGTACTAATACAATGAAACAAAACTACTTAATGAATTAAACACATGCAGGACCTTCTTACAGCTCTTGTATCTTCGTTCGGGTGTGTCTTGTGCTGCCTATTCGTCTGAATTCGTTCGCTCGTCTAGGGATATATGGCACGTACGTCAAAAGTCTTTGAAATTCGTCTGGCCTTGGGGTATTTATAGTTTCTGTCTGAGGTAAGATGCGGCGCATTGAATAAGTAGATGCGGCGCATTGACTTAACTTCACGTGGGGTCCAAGGTTATTATATTCCAGAATATCCGTACACCGCCTTGAGATGCGGCGTATCTTCATAACTATATGCGGCGCATGTCTTCTTGTATCTTGGATCGAAACTGGTGAAATCTTGATAGTGATGCGCCGTATGTAAGAAGTATAATGCGGCGCATCTGGAGTAGAACAAGTTGGTTCTTCTTCGTTGACCAAAGTTTCATATACAACGCATGACAGAATTGCATGCGTGCATTCTTCAAAGTCAGGCAATGGTCTTCAATCTCTTCATTTCAGCAACCTTTTCCAATCTTGATCATTTTTCTCCATTTTTAGTCCATAATAGCTAAGTTTCACCAAATGCTTGTTTTTAACTGAGAATTACAAAAGTAAACGATTAAGTATCAATTCTCATACATAATATAATAAAACAAGTCAAATAAATAGGATAAATGATGATAATAAAATATACTTATTTGAGTTCATCAGCCACCACCAAAAGTAACAATGATAAATCATTTCGAAATATATTTTACCACACAGCAAGCAAGAAATACACGAGCACTGTTCACGAGTAAACTTTTCAAATAAAGTAAAGACATATAAGACACGAATATTTCGCTAAGACTTACCGTACTGATTTAGGCTGCGTGTCGGCGCGGTTGCACTATTTTGTTGATTAGCAGATTGCTGTTGTATTTAAGGTGAGTTTATAGCCCCATATTTTTATACGATTTGTTTTATAAGCTTTGGGGTGAGAAACATGCAAAACTGTTTTCATGGACCAAAAAATGGATTTTGTTTTTATACACACTTGTATGCAGAAACCTAAATTTAGTTGAATCCCATTGCGCCCACTATCATCAACCGTTAATTCCTTTCTAGGAAGCCGTTTGATATAAATAGATCTATTGGGGATGACACCCCCGTTTGGTTGGCTCGGCATAGCCAAGTCGAACGTATACCGTATGAAAATAGGCCGAGTATCTGGGGATTAACACTCGCGGGCACCCCTTTCTAGCTAATGCCAGCTTGGCATGCTGCGATGTCATAGTTCGGTTATATGAGGCTTAGTGTTTGCATAGCATGATAGTGTGTTATTGCTGAATTGTTTGCTGAATATTGCTATGGTCCATATATGTTATTTACTTTAAACCTATGAACTCACCAGCGTTAGCTGAATTTTAGCATGTTTTTCTCAGGAAACTGAGGTGTATTAGTTGAAGGCAGGGCATGGCGATGATCATAATAAATGTTGGAAATGTTTTTAGTATTGCGTTAACTCTGAAATTTGGACCGCTTTGTTTAATGGGCTACATTTTTATTTGAAATGAATTTTATGTAAGGCAACACGACTTTAAAAATGTAATGTATTTTAAAACGGATTTTTAATCCGTTCCCTATATCTTGTGTTGTGATTATCGATTTAGTAGCACCCAACGTGTATGCTTCCGCAATATTGTGATTTTGGGGGTGTTATAGATTGGTATCAGAGCCAGGTTATAGAGAACGAGGTTTATAAAAATCTTAAACTATAACCGATTTATGAAAAACTTTTCCTCATGACCGCCAGATGCCTGCCAGTTTAACTTGCTATGATTTGAGCATTATTTGCTTTATTTGATTAAGTGTTATGATATGCTATTTGAGTATTTTACTAAGCATATATGATATAAGTATTTTCTATATACTTACACATGTCGCACCATATTTGTCACAGACTATGTCTCTCCCTTTCGGCACACACTCTGAGGTAACTGCTGCTGGACTCACTTCTCCGATGCGACAACCAGTTCCATTTGTGGATGACCTATTGATAGAGGTTGTCCGAGCTGCTGCTCAGCCACCCATTCCAGCTCAGCATGTACACACCACTACAGTGTCTACCTCACCATACTTGCCCAGATACACCACAGCACACCGCTCATCCCCAGCTCAGCTATACACTTTCACCCAGTATGTTCAGGATACCCTACCTATCAGACGTCGGGCCTCGTATAGGCGAGTCCGTGGACGTCGCCTCCAGTTATCATCTGTGTTGTCTTCATCTCAGTAGGACCCGCTATGGCTACATGAGTACCCCTACTGAATCACCATCTCAGTCACCCATATCATCTCCAGACCATTCCCCACCTAGCAAGAGACTTAGGAGATCGGTTGAGACCTATTCAGAGGAGGATGAGGATCCAGTGGAGGATCCAGAGCAGGTTCAGGATGAGCCTACTCCAGCTGTGACTACACCTACTGAGCATACTCCTATTGGTGTAGATGATGACAGGGACAGAAATGCCCCTATGGATTTGGATCAGGTTATGATGTCGAGGGATGGTAAGGGCATCATGGAGGATGTTCCGGGTATATTTGAGGTTGGACAGAGTTCCAGGGATGCACAGATTCAGGCTGTGAGTGAGAGTCAGTGGATGGATTTGATGAAGCGAAAAGTGTACCGCTTTTAGGGGGTCATTTAAGCCCTAAATCGTATTTATTTGATCAAATATTGCCCTAAATCGTTCCTTTTGTCATTTTAGGTACTTTGGAGAAGAAATATGGAAAAGGAAGCCTTTTGGACGTTTTTGGAGCATAAAAGTGAAGAAAACGGCAAAGTCTCAAAATTGGCTGGAAAAGTACCTTTGACGGCGTCAAGTATTGCTCTTGACGGCGTCATGGCTTGGCAAAAGAATTGGATATGAAAAATACACATGATAAGCCAGAGAATTTTACAATGAATTTTTGACGGCGTCACCCTTTAAGGTGATCAAGGCCATCACGGTTTAACTTAAAGAGAGACGGCGTCAAGCCTGATTCTGACGGCGTCAAGCCTTGATAAGCCAGGGAGGATTTTAGATGATTAAAGAGGGACGGCGTCAAGAAGGCCATCCGGGAACCCTAGACACGGCGAGGTGACGGCGTCAAGATCTACAACATGACGCCGTCAGCCCTTAAACTCTATATATAGTTTTGCAATTTTTTGTCATTAGTGTGTAACTTTGTGAGGAGAAACCCTAAGACGAATTTCTGCCATTTTTAAGGGTTTTCATACCCTTGGATCTCCTATGTTTAATTGAAGATAAGTTATCATTTAATCAATCAATATGTCTATGTGTTGTTTGATTATATCTTGTTCTTGTCTTTTGATTAACATGCTAGGCTAGATTTATCTTGTGTTTGCTTAGATCTAATGAAACCTAACTATTGATTATTGGTTATTAGTGTGTTATTTATTGTATTGGATGATTGTTTATCGATGTTAGGCTTAAGAAAACTGGCTAACTTCCTATTCGGTAACTTGCTTGAACGTCTTAAGAAACATGAACCAATGCGTACTAGGTTTTTATGGTTGTATTTAATGCATGAGCGAATTCTAGTGATCCCATGTTAGGAGCTTTTTAGCCGGCTCGACATAGGAGTGAAGTAGGAGCTTGTAGAGTTGGGGAAGTACGTACGCCACCCCACGATTGGTATTAAGGAATACACCCGTCATCCACGCAATTAATACACACTAATCAACCGGTAAAAGATAGTTAGGGAGTAAGGAAATCTAAGTAAACACATTTCTCCCCATATAAGTTTCACAACTCTTTTCATTTTCATTTATTTATTTTATTTGCATTTGTAGTTATTTGTGTTAGTTGACTAGCAACTAATTCCGCCCACTCATTCAAACCCGAGATTTTACTTGCTTTCATAAAAAAAATAAAAATACAAAAAGAATCTTCTCTCACCCGTAGACCTATTAGAGTAGTTTTTCAATCCTAGCGACACTATTCCCTGTGGAGAACGATCAATCCCCCATACTTACCACTACACTATACTACATCGGTCAGGTACACTGCCTGGTGGGGTTGTAAGCCTCTTGAGATCCCTCGAGAGGTAAAACCTGTTGTAAGGTCGCAAAACCACGCATCAAGTTTTTGGCGCCGCTGCCGGGGAATAGTTATTGTTTAGGTTGAATTTTTATTTTACTAGGTCTACTCACTAGATTCCTTTCTAGTGAGATTTTTATTTTCTTTTTCTAGGTTTTCTTTATTCTATCTTTTTTCTTCGTTTCTTTGTCCGCAACTTTACCATCCGACATCATGGAAGGTGGTAATATCCTTGATCCCAACAACCCACCACCACAACAACACCCACCTCCTAGAGCCCGTACCTTAGGAGACTACTCTCGTCCTAGCCATCATGGCTATCGAAACACCATTGAGCTCACTCAAGGAGCCAATGTCACTCCCGTGCGATCCGACACCATCCGGTTGGTGCAAAGCGGATGCGCATTCCATGGACTTCGTTCTGAAGATCCTAATCAACATCTCAAGGACTTTCTCAAAATCGTTGATTCCATAGACCTTGATGTTGCCACTCGAGAGACGACCCGACTGCGTCTCTTCGAATTCTCTCTGCGAGACCAAGCTAGTCAATGGCTAGAGCGTCTACCCGCAAGATCCATCACCTCTTGGGATGATCTTACCACTCGTTTCCTTGCTCAGTTTTTCCCACCAGGAAGAACTACCAAGCTAAGGAATGATATCTTGATGTTCCAACAACGTCAAGGCGAAACCCTCTACGAGGCATGGACTCGATTCAAGGACTTACTCCAAAAAGTCCCTCACCATGGCATAGAACTTTGGCTCCAAGTCCAAATCTTCTATGACCATATCAATCTCTCCACGAGGCAAACCATTGACCAATCGGCTGATGGTAAGCTACGTGATCTAAGTGCGGAACAATCATGGGCTCTCCTAGAAGATCTTGCTCTTTATGACAACGAAAGTTGGAGTGATCCCCGTGATTTGAATAAAACGGTCAAGGCAATATCTTTGCCTTCGAACAATTCAAGCACTTCCGACCGTAGGATCATAGAACTTGAAGACCAAGTCAAGTTTCTTATGAAATCCTACGAGGCTCCTAAACCTTCAAGCCAAGTGAACAAAATCACTTCTTCATGTGAATTATGTAGTGGTCCCCACGACACTCGTGATTGCATGGAACTCCCCGAACAAGCTTTTGCGGACTACGCATCCTCGCGTACCGACGGAGCGGGAGACAAGTGGTACACTTTCAAACCCGAGCCAAACCCCTACGGTGATTCATACAACCCCTCATGGAAAAATCACCCAAACCTTAGGTGGAAACAAAACCAAAATGCACAACAAACCAATTCTTCCAACCCACCTAATCATTTCCAATCAAGCGGTTCCAACTCGAACCGTACTTTCAACAACAATCCTTCCAGCAATGGTAGTACCAATAACTTTGAAGGATTGATGTCTCAATTTATGGCATCTCAAGAAGCTCGTTTGGCCAAGTTTGAAGCCGATTTCAAACAAAAACAAAGCGAGATGACCAATAGGATTGACACTTTGTTGAAAGCCCTCAATGACCGAGAAATGGGAGCACTCCCTAGCAACACAGTCAAGAACCCGAAACTAAACGTCAACGCCATCTCGTCAGTTTCGTCTCCTAGTTCTTGTCCACAATATTATTCGGTCAATTCCATGAGCACGTGTTTCAAACAAACCCAAGTCGTTCAAAATGACCAAGAAGTTATGATATCCAAATTGGTCAACAATATAGTTGAAACACCTCCCACTCAAAACCTTGACAATGAATTCAAGGAGCTCCACCTTGAAAGTCCGGTTATTAAAGTGTTGGATGAGAAGAAGCTCAAGTTAGGCAAGAAAGGGACCGCCTTCGTTCAAAACAAGCTACCTAAGAAGTTAGATGATCCGGGCTTATTTGTTCTACCTTGCAAGATCGGTAATTCGGAGGCTTATGACACATTAGCCGATCTTGGATCAAGCCTTAACCTACTTCCGTTACCTCTCTACAGCTCTCTAAAACTAGGAAAACTTGAAGAAACTGAGGTGATAATAGGCTTAGCGGATGGAAGTGTTGCTTACCCGGTTGGAGTAGTCAAAGACGTGTTAGTACACATAGGAAAACTAACCATTTTAGCCGATTTCCACGTCCTTGATATGGTTAGCGACCCTACATGCCCCTTGTTGATAGGTAGAGGATTTTTGGCGACCGCTAGTGCTATGATTGATTGTAAGGAATCTAAGATAGCGGTAGGAGAAGGTGATACTTGGTCAGTCTATGATGTGAAGAAACATGCCTATGATACTAGTGAGGAACCAACACCCCATTGGTTAGAGTTAAATAGGAGACCATCTAGATATGGACCTTGGATCGATAGAGACTTCATAGGACCCCAACGCCCATTTTACCTAGAAGAGGACTTTGTGCACCGAACACATACGGTAGAGCAACTCTTGGCTAGGGACACCGAATTGGATCCATTTGAAGACCCTCTAGTTTTTAGGAAGATGATTGATTTCCTAGGAGTTTTGCCAATTAACCTAGGGATGAATAAGTGGACTTGTGAGGAAGATGATCATAAGTGGGATTGGGACAAACCACCCAAAGATGGAGATGGGTCATGGCATATTAGGATGACATTGTATGACCCGGATGGAGAGAAGTTTGAAAAGATATATTGTACTAAGCGGACCAATAGGAAACTTCAATCCAAGCTTAACCCTAAAGACGTCCTCGATGACGAACTCACTTACATAGGGTAAAAGGACTTTGAGTCTAGCTACAAGACTCGTTAATAAAGAAAAGCGCTTCTTGGGAGGCAACCCAAGCTTTATTTGCTTTTTGTGTGTTTATTTATTTGTTTGTTTGATTTTATTTGTTTCCGTATGTGTGTTTAATTTTTATTATTATTGATTCATGTTCAAAACTAAATTGTGGAAATGCTTTATCTTGTTTTTAACTTCGTCTTAACTACATATAAAGGTATTTTGCAAAAGTTAAGTGTAAGGGAAATCCAAATCGGTTTATTAGAACACAAATGAACATGAATCATAATAATATTGAATTAACATACATATTAGTAATTGTTTGAGTCAAATGCTTGTATCGAGTCATAATGATGTTTTGCAGGAATTCCAGGAAGTAAGGTATAGGTTTTTCCAAAATTTTTCCGGAAACTTAACATGAGAATTCTGTCAGATCACTTCTGACGGCGTCAGGATTTACAACCTGACGGCGTCAGGTTTAATTTTCTGAAATTTTTGAAAGTTTTGTTTTCATAAAAAGTTTTTATTAAATCTCTAACTTATAATCTCCAGGAATCTGCAAAATTATCATTCCACAAGCATTATATCCTTATATATAGAATTTATCCCGCCGATGTTATGCAGGTTTTCGTGTTTGTTTTCTCAGGTTTAACAAGTTATTTTGGACAAGGAAATGTATGTGGAATCTAGCTTATGGCGATGCATTAGTCTTGGAGCTTCTACATTACCTTAGAAGAAGATCTAACCGTGTTACCACATTATCCACATCGAACGAATCAGGGGAGTATTTGATTTCATTCTTTTACCTTATTTAATTTTACATCTTGTTATTTGAACATTGGGGACAATGTTCATCTTAAGTGTAAGGGGGGGTAAAAATACGATACTTTAGAGAATACAATTGCACTTGATTTTTGTTTGTTTAATGGTAGATGTGTAATAAAACTGAGATAAATACCTGTTAGGGCAATTTTAGTGCCAAATTAAAAATTTTTTTTTACAACATTTAGGAGTAAAACTTTGATCTTAATGAGCGTCTCATGGATAGGAGTTATATGACTAGCACAAAAACCGTACCACTAAAAAATTTTCCACCCCCAAATATGTGAGATTCGCCCCTAGAATTGGTAGGAAAAGCATTTATGCTATGATGTGTGTACCGGTAGCACTTAGATTCTAGAACTTGCGTTAGAACCATTCCGAGGCCACAAGTGAGACTACATTCGTGTAGTTAGATTTACTACATGATAAGAGGCATTAGGATTAACCCATTGTTTTACACCTGTGTTTTTGTTATAATTACATTGGCTACATTGGTCAAGTAATTCTCGCACACCCTTTGCGTTGTACTCATTTTTAGTACACGATACCCCTAGTACACCCCTCAGAGCCTATCTTTTCGTTTCGACCTTTAAGCATTTTACTTAAAGGAAGAATTTATTTACACCCCACTTAAATGTACACCCAAATCGCCTTAGCCTACCTTGTATGCACTCATCTTTAGTGCATTATTGTGACAACATTTGTTTAAACCCTTAGTTAATTATCTAATTGATTACATGGTTGCTAAGTCGAGTCATATCCTTGTACATATTGTTTTGGGACGATTGGGACTCATGGGTAAAGTACTAGTGCAATGGAGTAATGGGGAAGAAGAACATTATTACCCCCATATGTACGTTAATATTTTAAAAACTACTCCAAGTGTTTCGATTATCTTAATTCGAGTCATTAGAATAGTTATTTGTAAAGTTATGTAAAAGTTCAAGTGTAAGGGGAATGCAACGCCCCTATGATGTATTATTTTGGATGGTAGGGCAAGAATGTATGAAAAAAAAATCGAAAAAATCAAGAAAAAAAAATGAGAAAATGAAAAGTAGAAAAAACAAACGGACTACCATCCCGTTTCATTTTATGTTTATTTTATGTTTTTGTTATTTTGTTTTTAGCTTAAGTCGAGTCTAGTCTTGGCTTAGCAACGCCATATTGTTCATGTAATTAATCAAGATCTTTAACTCGCCACCAGTAAAATATCCCTTATCCAACAAAACCGTGTTTGTCATATCCCTACACCTCACGTTATAACCCATGTAAAAGCCCTCTTTGATAGTTTATCTTAGGTGCTTACGCCTAGTGGAGGAGGTTTTCGATCCTTTCCCAAGCCTATGGTAATCTATTTGCTATGACAGGTAGTGAGAGATATTATCCGTTTTCATTTATGAGATTTATTTTGATGACACCTGAGAGATGTGAGTATCTAAACACTACTTGTAAGGTGCTAGTCTGTAATCTCCGTGCTTATTATGATTAAAGTGGAACGACTATTTGTTGTAATTACTTTTATATTAGCATTAAATGACCCATAACTTGTATTTTGATTAGAATAAAAGCGCATTTGCTTGAGGACAAGCAAATCTCAAGTGTAAGGGTATTTGATGAAGCGAAAAGTGTACCGCTTTTAGGGGGTCATTTAAGCCCTAAATCGTATTTATTTGATCAAATATTGCCCTAAATCGTTCCTTTTGTCATTTTAGGTACTTTGGAGAAGAAATCTGGAAAAGGAAGCCTTTTGGACGTTTTTGGAGCATAAAAGTGAAGAAAACGGCAAAGTCTCAAAATTGGCTGGAAAAGTACCTTTGACGGCGTCAAGTATTGCTCTTGACGGCGTCATGGCTTGGCAAAAGAATTGGATATGAAAAATACACATGATAAGCCAGAGAATTTTACAATGAATTTTTGACGGCGTCACCCTTTAAGGTGATCAAGGCCATCACGGTTTAACTTAAAGAGAGACGGCGTCAAGCCTGATTCTGACGGCGTCAAGCCTTGATAAGCCAGGGAGGATTTTAGACGATTAAAGAGGGACGGCGTCAAGAAGGCCATCCGGGAACCCTAGACACGGCGAGGTGACGGCGTCAAGATCTACAACATGACGCCGTCAGCCCTTAAACTCTATATATAGTTTTGCAATTTTTTGTCATTAGTGTGTAACTTTGTGAGGAGAAACCCTAAGACGAATTTCTGCCATTTTTAAGGGTTTTCATACCCTTGGATCTCCTATGTTTAATTGAAGATAAGTTATCATTTAATCAATCAATATGTCTATGTGTTGTTTGATTATATCTTGTTCTTGTCTTTTGATTAACATGCTAGGCTAGATTTATCTTGTGTTTGCTTAGATCTAATGAAACCTAACTATTGATTATTGGTTATTAGTGTGTTATTTATTGTATTGGATGATTGTTTATCGATGTTAGGCTTAAGAAAACTGGCTAACTTCCTATTCGGTAACTTGCTTGAACGTCTTAAGAAACATGAACCAATGCTTACTAGGTTTTTATGGTTGTATTTAATGCATGAGCGAATTCTAGTGATCCCATGTTAGGAGCTTCTTAGCCGGCTCGACATAGGAGTGAAGTAGGAGCTTGTAGAGTTGGGGAAGTACGTACGCCACCCCACGATTGGTATTAAGGAATACACCCGTCATCCACGCAATTAATACACACTAATCAACCGGTAAAAGATAGTTAGGGAGTAAGGAAATCTAAGTAAACACATTTCTCCCCATATAAGTTTCACAACTCTTTTCATTTTTATTTATTTATTTTATTTGCATTTGTAGTTATTTGGGTTAGTTGACTAGCAACTAATTCCGCCCACTCATTCAAACCCGAGATTTTACTTGCTTTCATAAAAACATAAAAATACAAAAAGAATCTTCTCTCACCCGTAGACCTATTAGAGTAGTTTTTCAATCCTAACGACACTATTCCCTGTGGAGAACGATCAATCCCCCGTACTTACCACTACACTATACTACATCGGTCAGGTACACTGCCTGGTGGGGTTGTAAGCCTCTTGAGATCCCTCGAGAGGTAAAATCTGTTGTAAGGTCGCAAAACCACGCATCAATATTGCTTGTGATGTTAGCACGGGTGTACGTGCAGCTAGCCCAGAGTACACACCGTCATCTCCTTCATTCATGCCTCCATCTCCGATGCCTACTCCACTTCCATCACCAGTAGTTTCTCCACTTGCAGAGCTCGAGGAACCTACTGAGATGGAGCAGGTATGGATCCAGCTGGCGAATCAGGCCAGTTTACTTGATGTGCATTCAGACCAGATTGGGAGGTTGGAGCAGTCCGACCGTATTCAGATTGTGGAGAGAAGGATTGGGACTGTTGATAGGGCAGCTTGTGTTTTATTTGAGGAGATGTACTCTGATCGGAGGGTGATGATTGGATTGAGAGCTAGATTGGATGCTTTGGAGAGGTTGCATGGTAGAGAGCTTAGGAATTTGGATTTCAGGGCTATTGGCTTAGGCAGAGGCCAGAGCAGGATGCAAGGAATGTTGAGACGAGCCAGAGGTGTTGATCGTACTCAGTGGCAGAGGATTATGACTGCAGAGTACACGATTGGAGCAATGATGAGAGAGAATCAGGAGTTGAGAGATCGTATAGGCCAGTTGGAGACTACTATTGGAGGGTTGACTTTAGCATTTGATCAGTTACGCCTAGATAGTGACCGAGCTTAGAGTAGTTGTAGTTGATGATGTATCCATTAGGATGACTAGTGTTTCTGTAGTATTCCAGAACTAACTATTAACCAAGCTTGTAATTTTGTGAACCTTTATCTTTTTGATATATATATAACAAGCTTAGTTTTCCTATCCGATTATTCGTTTTTCCTCTGTGATTGACTTTATTCTTGTATTCTGTTTTCACTATCCGTATATTCATATGATTCTTTCCTCCCATAAACAAAATCTCATTTATCGCCATCTTTTTGTGATGCAGATAAATGGCACCCAAACGAAAGTCAACCAGAGTCACACGAGGACAAACCGCCAACACACCTACCCCGACAAGGTCAGTAAGGGGAAGGACTGCTGAGAATGTCGCCCCGACAAGAGCCGCACAGGGCCAAGTTGCTGGGAACGCCGCCCCGACCAGGGCCGCGGCAAATCCACCAGTGGTGAATCAAGCAACTCTGGATCAGCTTGTTGCTGATCGTGTGGCCGCCGCTCTCGCAGCCGCAAACAATTCGACCACCAACACCGGAACATCTAGGCTGGAGGATTTGGAGGAACAGAGGGAGCCGTTGGCTTGACTAGATGGATTGAGAAGCTAGAAACCGTGTTTCGCATCAGTGGTTGTAACGATGACGACAGGGTCAAGTATGCATCTTTCACTTTCATGGATGCCGCTTTGACCTGGTGGAACAACTACATGAAATCTGCTAACATGGATGTTGCTTATGCCATGCCGTGGGAAGACTTTAAGGAACTAGTGATTAGGAAATATTGCCCACGAAATGAGGTCAAGAAGTTGGAGATAGAGTTTTGGAATTTGAAGGTGCAAAACAACAATATGGCCGCTTACAACCAGAGGTTTCAGGAGTTGGCTTTGCTATGTCCTGAAATGGTTCAGACTGAGGCAAGGTTGATTGAGAGGTATATCGGTGGTTTGTCGAAATCCATAAGAGGTGATGTGATTACCTCGAGAGCTGCAGATCTTCATGAGACTATGGAGATAGCAAACAAGTTAATGGATCAGGAACTGGAGGATGTTCCAGAAAAGAGCACTGACCACAAAAGGAAGTGGGAAGATCACTCCAAGGGTAGTAACAGCAGCTCTCAGAACAAAAAGAAGAATGTAGCCAAGGCTTATGCAGCTGGTTCAAGTGATAAGAAGGGTTATGACAAGAACGTACCTTTTTGTAACCGCTGCAAGCTACATCACAAGGGACAGTGCACAGTGAAGTGTAACAACTGCCAGAGGATAGGGCACTTGGCAAGGAACTGTAGGGCAAGACCCCTAGCCACCACTCAAGCAGCACCACCCCATAACCGTAGGGCGGAAGTCACCTGCTTTGGGTGCGGTGAAAAGGGTCATTATCGGAATGAGTGCAACAAGCCCCGAAATCAAGGAAATGGTGGTGGGCCAGGCAACCAAGTAGCAGTGGTGAACAATGGAAATCATGGCAATGGAGGAGGAGCCCATGAAAGAGTTTATGCTGTGGGCAGAAGGGAAGCCCAGGACGACCCGAACGTGGTGACGGGTACGTTTCTTTTAAATAATCGTTATGCTTCAGTACTATTCGATACGGGAGCAGATAAAAGTTTTGTGTCGACTGCTTTTAGTCCTTTAATCGATATAGCCCCAACCACCTTATATAATGTCTTCGACGTAGAATTAGCAAACGGAAACCTAGAAAGAGTAGGTACCATTATAAGGGGTTGCACTCTAAACTTATTAAGCCACTCTAAGTTTGGGTTGTTCTTGGTCTCCTACCCCGCGTTAAACACTAAAGCATTGTAAGAAATCATCAAAATTTTCTAATCTTGTTAATTACATGTTCATTTGATGTCTAATGATGTTAAAAATTGTTAAAAGTATATATTTTGTTAAAATGGAAAAAGCTAGGGCTTGTAGTATAGTGTATAGTGCTCGACATATATATGATCTATGAACAAATTAGTAAATTTCTTGCTTATGTGGTAAATCTTGTTACATATGGTGCTAGTTTGATGATACAAACATGATTAACGTTAATTTCGCGAGATTAAGCAATATATAAACTTTTGAGGCTATATACATGTTTCGGCCAAGTAAAAATTACAAAACTATTGGGGTTTTGAAAAAAATAAAATTTTGGCTCAAGTGGTGAAATGGTGGAATTTATGCTTAAAAGCTTATTTTGAATAGCTTATTGAATAAGCCATAACTAATTGAAATTAACTTATAAAAAGGTGAAAATGGGTCGACATATGTAATATGGGTCGAATAGAAGGTATTTTAGTCATATTTGACTATTTGACTTAATAGCTTATTTATAAGAGCTTAATTGGTAAACTTAAAGCTTATTATATAACTAATAATTACAAATTACAAAACAATGGGCTAAATATAAATTTTTGGGCTAAGATGCCACGTATGGGCTGTTGGGCCGAGCCCAACAAAATATTGAGCAACATTGACTTTTTGACCAAACGGATTTAACGAACGTGTAAAATTATTTTTGGCAAACTAACGATATATATATATCGTAAATTAAAAAGGCTAAATGGTTTGGACTAAAAATTAAACTATTGGGCTTATTTAGAAAGTTTCGGCCCAATAGATAAGTTGGATGACAAAAATGATTTTTGAAATAATTTCCGACTCACTATGGATATTATTACTTAACGATACGATAAATATAACGAAAACTAGTTTTGGACTTGTTTTGAGACGCGTTAGTCTCCAAAAGGGTGAAAAATGACATTTTGACCAAATTCTTATAAATATTGACTTGGTGTCGAAATCTATTGTTAATAATTAAACGTAACGATAACGATAATTATAACGATAAAATATTTACGACGATCAATATATGTATTACGAACCAATTTTGCATATAAAGTGAACAACGCGGATTATTTGAGGAATTGCAACACATGAGAAAAATGGAAACGTTGTATAAACAAATGGGTCATGCCCAAATTTTCTAAAAATCTAACACTTAGAGTATTTTGGTAAAATACTTAACTTAGGTAAATTTTTCTAAAATACTTAACAATGTTTCTAAATTACTTATAATTAAAAGAGGAAATTCCCAAAATATGCTAAATATTTTCCATTATTTCAAGACTTGGCCACAAACCACACCCTTTTCCCATTTTAGGCCACACTTGACTGCTCGACTGCTCGACCCCATAAACTTGCCGACACGTGTCATTCCATTATTTTTTTATTAATATAAATTTGGCCCACAATTGACATATAAATTTGGCAACGTTAGTCCATTAACCAAACAAGCGTTTGCAAAGTTAGTCCTTTTACTAACGGCCGTTTTATTTTAGTCCATTAACCAAACAAGCGTTTGCAAAGTTAGTCATTTTACTAACGGCCGTTTTATTTTTCATTTTTGGTCCTTGTGATTATTATTATTATTCAAAAAAAATTATAAAAATTCGAAAAAACTTATAAAAATTTGAAAAATTTATAAAAATTCGAAATTTTTTTAAAAATTCAAAAAATTTATAAAAATTCGAAAAAGTTTTAAAAATTCGAAAAAACTTATAAAAAATTGAAAAGTTTATAAAAATTCGAAAAACTTATAAAAATTTGAAAAATTTATAAAAATTCAAAAAATTTATAAAAATTCGAAAAAAAACTTATAAAAATTTGAAAAAACTTATAAAAATTTGAAAAATTCAAAAAAATTCGAATTTTTTTTTTTAAATTCGAAAAAAAATTATAAAAATTTGAAAAATTTATAAAAATACGAAAAAATTATAAAAATTAGAAAAAATTTATAAAAATTCTTAACAATGTTTCTAAAATACTTAACAATGTTTCTAAATTACTTATAATTAAAATTGTATTATAAATAATAAATAATATTTATAATATAATAATCCTCCACTAACTCTATTACTTTATTAATTTCTCAAAAGCCTATTTAATTAATTATAATTCTTAATTAATTAAATACTTAAGTACTTAACCTAATATATATATATATATATATATATATATATATATATATATATATATATATATATATATATATATATATATATATATATAATACTTGCGCAATTTAATGGTGAATACTAGCACGGATGTTCCGTTACGTATTCCCACCGTACACTTTCACCATGAGCCACCACCAAAAGTAACAACGATAAATCATTTCGAAATATATTTTACCACACAGCAAGCAAGAAATACACGAGCACTGTTCACGAGTAAACTTTTCAAATAAAGTAAAGACATATAAGACACGAATATTTCGCTAAGACTTACCGTACTGATTTAGGCTGCGTGTCGGCGCGGTTGCACTATTTTGTTGATTAGCTGATTGCTGTTGTATTTAAGGTGAGTTTATAGCCCCATATTTTTATACGATTTGTTTTATAAGCTTTGGGGTGAGAAACATGCAAAACTGTTTTCATGGACCAAAAAATGGATTTTGTTTTTATACACACTTGTATGCAGAAACCTAAGTTTAGCTGAATCCCATTGCGCCCACTATCATCAACTGTTAATTCCTTTCTAGGAAGCCGTTTGATATAAATAGATCTATTGGGGATGACACCCCCGTTCGGTTGGCTCGGCATAGCCAAGGCGAACGTATACCATATGAAAATAGGCCGAGTGTCTGGGGATTAACACTCGCGGGCACCCCTTTCTAGATAATGCCAGCTTGGCATGCTGCGATGTTATAGTTCGGTTAGATGAGGCTTAGTGTTTGCATAGCAGGATAGTGTGTTATTGCTGAATATTGCTATGGTCCATATGTGTTATTTACTTTAAACCTATGAACTCACCAGCGTTAGCTGACTTTTAGCATGTTTTTCTCAGGAAACTGAGGTGTGTTAGCTGAAGGCAGGGCATGGCGATGGTCATAATAAATGTTGAAAATGTTTTTAGTATTGCGTTAACTCTGAAATTTGAACCGCTTTGTTTAATGGGCTACATTTTTATTTGAAATGGATTTTATGTAAGGCAACACGACTTTAAAAATGTAATGTATTTTAAAACAGATTTTTAATCCGTTCCCTATATCTTGTGTTGTGATTATCGATTTAGTAGCACCCAAAATGTATGCTTCCGCAATATTATGATTTTGGGGGTGTTACAACTACATGACATAACATCATATACCGGCCAAATTCGTATTTCAAACAGTACCCAATACGTATCTTCATCAAAAACCGGTAACTTAATTCAAATTTTATGTCAAGTACCATCTAAATGGCACTTTCAAAATCTTTCTCACGCATCACTTAAGCAATCTTTCTTATTAAATTTCGGGAATACTCACCAATTAACTTATCAACTTAATGCACAAGCTCATTCTAGGCGTCTATCTTAAGATTTCACACATTACCTTAACGCCGCTATAAGTTTTATTCATATCTATCTTTTCTTATGACGTCTAACCTGTTTTAGTTTTTACTTTCTCATATCACTATCTGATGAACTCAAATAAGTACATTTTATTACCATCATTTATCCTATTTATTAGACTTGTTTTATTATATTATCTGTGAGAATTGATACGTTAATGTTTACTTTTGTAATTCTCATGTAAAAACAAGTATTATGTGAAACTTGGCGATTTTGGACTAATTATGGAGCAAAACAAGCAAAGAGTTAAGAGTCAACTGAAATGTACAAGATCAAGACATTGTGCTCCAGATACGCCGCATCTTACTTATTACATACGGCGCATCACTATCAAGATTTCACAAGATATTATCCAAGACAGCAAGGACATGCGCCGCATCTGAGAATGGAGTTACGCCGCATCTTCTGGCGGTGTACGAATATTCCTGAATATATTAATCTTGGACCCCACGCGAAGTTAAGTCAATGCGCCGCATCTACTTATTAGATGCGCCGCATCTTACCCTCAGACAGAAACTATAAATACCCCAAGACCAGACGTATTCGAAAGGTTGGAAAGTTCGACAGTTTTAGAAGACCGAAGACCACAGAAACCTAAGGCCGAATTCAGTCGAAGTAGCAGCACAAGACACACCTTGAACGAAGATATAAGAGCTGTAAGAAGGTCCTGCATGTATTTAATTCATTAAGTAGTTTTGTTTTATTGTATTAGTACACTTTAATTGGTCAGGATTGATGGGCTTGTGATCATGGATAACCATGCACTTCGACTCCCCTTAAAATTGTTTTCCCATTAATTAAAGTTTATATGTTGATGTCTTTGGTGACTTTTATTAGTGCATTGATAACCTCTGTGTCTAGCTGAGCATTGCTTGGGTCGCCATGCCCCTTCCTCGCCTATTTATTAGATCGCCTATGCATTCTATCGTCTATAGAAAAGTAGGAAGAAAGATAAATGGGATAGTCATAAGTAATCATTAAGGGTTTACTCGGCGATAAGATTAGAACCAACGAGAAAGGACTTAATCTCGGTGCGTTGCATCGAACTATACACTTCATATAAAACTAGCAATAAAACAAGTGACAAGCTACTTAATTATCAGGACAGGTGATCCGTCCCGAAACAACACTTATATTTAAACAAATGCAGACTCAGAACAGGATGCTCGTGTGTAGTGTGTGAAACCAGGCAAGTAATCACCCGGGTCGTTTCCCAACGAGGTATGAAATTGACAAACTGTGAAAAGCTAGGATTAAAGTGATTGATGAATAAGATATTTGATTTTGCTTTATTTAACAATTCTAAATAACAAATGAAAACAGATATGCACAATAAAATTAAACGCGAATAAATAAATTACAAACGCGCCACGGGAATCTAAAATGGGACAAAAATAAAATTTATGAAAATTAAAACTTAAAAATGTAAAATTACTTAAAACTTATTTAAAAACTTAAATTATATTTTTCTACACTTTTTATTTAATTATTATTAATTATTAATTATTTAATTACTTTATTAAACTATTTAAATTTAAAAAATACTAAATGGACAAAGAAAAATCTAAAACTTTTTCTAAAAATATTAATAAGTAAATAAAAGCTAAGAAATTTATAAAAATGAAAATTACTTAATTAAAATTTAAAAAGATAAATTCAATTAAATAGAAGCTATCTCTTTATTTCTATTTTTGATTTTCTTAAGGTCTAAAACTATTTTTATATTTTTCCTAGATTACAAATGATAAAAGAAAATTATGAAAATTGGAATTATATTTTTCTGATTATTATTCTAATTATTATGATTTAATTACTATTATAAACTAATTAAAATGATTAAAAATATTAAAACTATTCAGAAAATTATGAAAATTTCTGAGTAAATCTAAAATAATATTAGAAAGATAAGAACCAATATTTTACCCCTTGACTGCATAAAAACCAAACACCCCTTATGGGTTGACTGTCTTGGATTTTACAAATGAAAACCAATATTTTAAACTAAACTTATGATTATTATTGATTTGCTAACTTATATGAGTACTAATAAGCAACTTATATCACAGAAATAAGCAAAATTATAGGCTATACTAGATATGACTGATTTTGGCTTTTTAGAGATTTTTAAATGAAATGAAGAAACAAGCTATCTAATACTGATTTTACTAATGAAATATGATTAAGAAATAACAATAAGCAAATAAAAACTACAATAAGCTACTGATAAGCACTATAACAGTCAAATGGAAATTTAAGCAAAAACTTAGAAAAGCTTACAACTGAATTGAACTGATGCACAAAGAACAAGGAACCAAGGACCAATCTAGCTTGTCAAAAACAAGCTAAATAACCCAGAAAAGCTTCCTGACTCAGCTTATCCACCCAGAAATAGCTTATGTTGACTTTGGTTGACTTTCATTGACCATCTTGATTTCTTGGATTTAGAACATGTTATCTCTATAATAAACTTACAATAAGCTATAAGAAGCTTATATAAGCTATTAAAAACAGCTGAGAAGCTATTTTATATACTACTTATTAAGATTGATTTCTCAGAACACAGGGAAATAAGAAAACTTGTAATGATCATTAACTACTGATAATTAAACAAACAACAACAACAAATACACTAATCTTGACTTGTATTGATTGATGAAATTTGAAATTACAAAGTACAACTACTGGAAATGAAAAATACGAATTATACTAATTTTTCTACTTATCTGATTTGAGCTACATTACACACTATATATACATAAATTAAGTGGGATAATCCTTGGTCGACATCCTGATCAAATCCTCACCCTTGAATTGTTCCAATTTAATCTCAATCGACCACTTGTAAAATTGGCGGGAAATCAGGAAAGTGGAATTATCCTCTGATTTAGCTAGTGGAGAGTGGGAGAGAAGCATTTATTGCTTTTGGAGTGTTAGGTAACTTGTAGGAGGAGGGGGGATGAGGTGGTTAGTGGTTTTGGTGAGGTGGGGGGTGACTGGGTGGTTTTGGTGCCAATGGTGGTTTTAGGAGACGGGTCAACGATAGTTTGACTGAGTTGTTAAACTCAGTCAAACAAAGGGTTGGGGTTGGGCTTGTAAAAGTTGGGCTTTGGACTGGGTAAATGGATTGGGGTATTGGGTTTAGTAGATAGGATTGGATATTTGGATTTAATGGGTTTGTTTGATCCGGTTTTAGTTAACTAAATAATCATAGGGACCAATTTTGTAATTCTTCCATTCTTGAGGGGCTGAGTTGGTATCTTTCCAAAATATCTTCAAAGGATTAAACCTGCCACAAAATAATTACACAAGGACCAAAGTTGTATATTTTTAACATTTTAAAACTTTAGGGACCTTTTATGTAATTTTGGATTTTAGAGGGGTTTGTTTTGTAATTTCCCAAAATTCATCAAAAGTGTTCCAATTTGTAAGTTCATGCATAGTACAAGGGTATTTTGTGAAATTTCAAGTTTTATAATACCCAGGGACCATTTTTGCCAATTTTGATAAGTTCAGGGACTAAACTTGTAATTTTATGAAACTTCACACCAAAGGACTATATATGTTTATTTGTGATTCAAAAGGACCTTTGGTGACTTTTCCTGTTTTTTAGAATAACCAGGGACTAGTTTTGACAACTTTTGAAAGTTGAGGGACTGAAACTGCCAATTATGCAAACTTTGTTCGTTTTTCAACTGTTTTTAAACATTTTGCATCTGAAACATATAAAACACAATTTTGGGATAATTTCAGTATTATGATGCATTTCTGAGTGTTTTTGGATGTTTTGGCAGCCCAGATTAGGTAAAAATGATGAGTATTTAGACACTCATCAATCCCCCACACTAAACTATTGCTAGTCCCTAGCAATATTTTATGAAGATTTAATGGATTTGAAAGACTCTTTACCAAAAGCCATTACTTCTGGAGTAGCTAATTGTTTCAGTTCAAGTAAGAACTTTGGTACAATGATAACCAAGTGATTTTGAGCAAACCACAAGCTGTCAACGGTTTTGATTTGTCTTTACCAGAAGCCGTTTGTTTCTGGACTAGCCAACTCTTAGATAAATTATCAATATTATCTTTGGTGAGCTGATTACCAATTATGGATTTTCCACTGCCTTTACCACAAGCCATAACCTTGCGGGCTAGCCAACTCTTCACTTATGAAGATATGGTGAGTCGAATACCATACAATTTTGGGCAAATTGCAAGCCATCAACGGATTTGATACATCTTTACCAAGAGCCGTTTGCTCTCGGATTAGCCAATCCTTATGTGGGTTAGACATGGCGGACTGATAACCATTTTTTGAGTTCTAAGTGATAAAAAATTTTAAAATTTTGGCTAAAATGGGGGTACTAGATGGTACATTTGATCAAATTCGCTAGAATTCCCCCCCACACTTAGAACTGAATATTGCCCTCAATATTCAAAGTACCGGTTGTTAAACCAACACTTAGAACGTGAAAGGGAAATACTAATAGCCTTTATTTTATATACTTATTTATTTTATTTTTGTTTAATTTGCATTTAAGCCGTTAAGGCATGCAAATTCTCTCTTTGGGAATGCTTTTTTTTTTTTTTTTTTTTTTTTTTTTTTTTTTGACTGTACATATTTACAACATGTGGGGAATTTCCCCCACACTAAGGTGAGACATGGGTGAAAACCCATATTTTGCTACTGTTTTTGATCACCGAGTCGCTAGCTTGACTCGACCCCGAATTGAGCTGATTCCTCCCAAACAGTCAGGTTTATCACGCAAGCTAACCGCTTGTGAACGGTCAACTGTAATAAAGGGTTCCTGAACAGCCCGGGAGAAAAAGCAATTTAAAAGTTTATGGGGAAGTAAGAGACCAGGAAATCCGGCATTTAAACCAATGTTAGATGGACAATGCCGGGGTCAAAAGTAATATCCTCACTCCCGCATGAGTGAAAGACAGGGGAAATCACCGGGTAGGTGAAGGGAAGAAGAGAGATCTGAACAGCAATTAAGACAAGAACTTCCTCCTCAAGAATTGCAAGCGGAGGAGGCAAGTCCTTAAACTTGATCTCAGGACATTTATCAGTTTCCTCAACTGATTTGATTTTCTTTTTATGAAGTTTAACGGGAGGGAGAGGAGAAGAATTGTCCTTGTTCAACAAATTCTCAAGAAGAAGAATATCTCCCTCCAGATCAATCTTAGCGTTATCAATTCCTTCAAGAAATGAATCACACTTGAGAAAAGCCTCGATCTCTTCCAAATTGGAATCACTTCCCTCAAACGGAGGGAAAGAAGGGGAAGAGTCGGAAATGATAGGTTGAGAAGATGGAGTGGGATTACCACTCACAGAATTATGAAAATAATCAACACTCTCTTGAGAGTACTCCTCTGAAGCAATGTCAATGACATCTATTCGGTTAACCGATTCAGAATTATAATTAGAGGAGTACTTTGAAGTTTGATCATGATTAAAGGTAACAGCTTCCTTATCCACACGCAAGGTGATCTCATGCTTAAATACATCAATAAGAGCATGGCCTGTTTTTAGGAATCCTCTTCCAAGAATTAGAGGAACCTTTTGATCAGCATCGAAATCAACAACCACAAAGTCAGCTGGAAAATGGAACTTTCCTATTTTCACAAATACATCTTCGGCAATGCCGCAAGGATGAGTTATGGTTCGATCTGCAAGCTCAAGAGTCATGCAGGTAGGAGTAAGAGCCGGAAGAGAAAGTCTCTTCCATACTGAATGAGGCATCAGGTTAATGCTTGCACCTAGATCTGCTAAGGCATAACATTCAACCATTCCTGGAAAGACACAAGGTAGTAGAAACTTTCCAGGATCTCCAAGCTTCTCCGGAAGCTTTTTCAAGATAACCGCTGAGCAGTTCTCATTTACTGGAGTTTTAGCCATTTCAATCAGTTTTTCCTTGTTGCTTAACAAGTGTTTGATTGTTGATGCAAATTTGGGCATCAGAATGAGAGCATCCGCAAGACTTATGTCAAAATGTAATTCTTTAAAGATTTGAAAGAATTTGTCCATTTGTTGACTAGCCTTCTCACGGAGCTTTTGTTCATTTAAGCGCGATGGGTAAGGAATGTAAGGTTTGGATTTTTGGGCAATGACTTCAGGAGTCTCTACAGATTCAAAGACAACTCCTGGTTTGGATTTCTTTTTAGGGCTAACCGGAGGATGGACATGTGCTGTACTTTGTGGGCTTGGAATTGGCACTTTGTCCGTTGTATCCTCCGTCTCTTTTTCCATTTCAAATAACGGAGGAGGAATAGGGCCAGCTGGCCCCTCATAAGAAGCACCACTCCGAGTGGTGATAGCTTTGACGAAAGTGGTATCTTCATCATCATCACTGTCATCAAGTACACTGACAGGAACAGCATTGAGCATTTCGGAATAATATCTGGCTGATCTTTGCTCACTAAGTTTGGTTGACAAACTTTTTATCGTAAATCGTGAAAGAGTAGGATCGATTCTAGACGGCTGAGGAGCAATTGTGGGTGTAGATTTTTGGATGACAGAAGGTTGGATGACCGAAGGTTGGACGTATTTAGCACTTCCATTGTTAGTGGGAAGTACCGGGTCCTTTATTACCTTGAATCCAACATGAGGTTTACCACTACGTGTACTGACAGCTTTGAGTTCACCCCTAGGGTTGGTAACAGTGTTACTTGGGAGACCTCCCGAGGTAGAAGGTATATCAGTTAAAGACTTTTTGATCTGGTTTAATTGGGCAACCAATAACTGGTTTGTCTCACGTTGTGTCTTATTTGTTTCCTCTTGAGTTTTCATGAATTGCATAAGCAACTCATCTGAGGACGTCTGATTTCGGTTTGAACCTTGGTTTTGATTAAAATTTGGACCACGGTTTTGGTTAAAATTACCCTGATTCTGACCTCGGTTTTGATTGAAATTTTGAGAATTGTTAAAATTTTGTCCCTGATTTTGAACAAAGCGATTTTGATTATTCTGATTTGGCACGGGTGGAAAACCAGGTGGGACCATAGCATTCGGTGCTCGGTACTGAGTCTCAGCATGCGGACGGTATTGATTTTGATTTACTGCAGCTACGGGAGCTGGGTAAACAGAAGCATCGGTTGCTTAACAATCAAAATACGCATGTGGGCCACCACAAGTTTCACACACTTTGTTTATTGCTTTGATTTGTTCCGGTTTATGAACTTCACTTTTTAATTCTTTCATTTCTTTCATCATACAACGCATTGAATCTGTAAGGAAGGCTAACTCTGAGGAGTTACCGGATGAAGAAGAAGCAGTAGGAGTGACAGGAACATTCACTTTGTTTCTTGAAATAGGAACTTTTGATTTATTTTCACAAATTTCAACCACCTCTCTGGGTTTACGATTCAAGATATTGCCACCGGAGGCTGCATTAAGTGCATCTTGATCGTTTTGGGTCAACCCATTATAAAACGTATTTATTTGTTGTAACACATTGAAATCGTGATGTGGGCATTTTCTTAAAAGATCTTTAAATCTGTCCCATGCCTCTCCGAAATTTTCATCAAAACCTTGACGAAAACCAGCAATTTCATTTTTTAGGTTAGTCGTCTTTGATGGAGGGAAGAAATAATTTACAAATTTCTTAACGAGATCTTCCCAGGTTTCAATGGATTGAGGGGGTTCTTTATCTAGCCAAATTCGGGCTGCCCCCTCAAGTGAGAATGGAAATAGCATCAATTTGATCACTGTTTGTGGCACATTCTTGTAATTGATTGTAGAAGTCAGTTTGTTAAACCAACGAATGTGTGCATAAGGATCCTCTCGTTCAAACCCGTGAAATTGGTTTGTGGACACGAGCTGAATCAAATGTGTTTTCAGCTCAAAATGATCAGAATCGATGGCTGGTAAAACAATGGCATCTCCATAACCCTCGGTGGGTGCCTGGAGCATTTCAGCCATGGTGCGTTCGTCTGCCATATTATCAGTGGGAACAGTACGAATCTCGGGTTCGACTATTTGGGCAGCACGTCTACGATTACGTCTTCTCAGAATTTCTACGAGTTCACGTAAAGGGCTTGATGACGTGGAAGAACGAGTGCGCATGCACTAAGTAAAATATTCCAATTAAAACAAGACAGAAGCAAAACACAAGTGAACTTAAACCAATAATCAACAAGCGTACGGTAGCTCTCTAAATGATAAACGCACAGAGTGGCGGAGAAGCAAAGGTGGGCAATTACGCTCCTTAAAAACCCGCTTCTTTCAGTCCGACAATTTAATGTCAGACTATCCTAAAACCTCCGTTAGAGTTTGTTTATCAATCAAAGGTGAGCCGATATTCGCAAGTGATACAAAGGCAAGTTTTAAATCTTTGGTTTGGGAACTTATTATGGTCGTACCCCCAGTTAGGTAGTACTCTGTCTTGGTTCTCGATGGTAATAATTTTATTGTTTATTTATTATTAACAAAGAAAACGGAATTTATTTTTTTGTGTTTTTATTTTTTATATGATAATATTAATAATAATATATATAGAAAAGAAATGAAAAATATTTTTTTATTTTATATTGTTTTTGGGAAATAGGAAATTCTGATAGAAGGGTCTCAGATCACTAATCGCTAAAACTTACACAACTGTCGCAGCACACCTCCCCGGCAGCGGCGCCAAAATTTGATCCGTCCCGAAACAACACTTATATTTAAACAAATGCAGACTCAGAACAGGATGCTCGTGTGTAGTGTGTGAAACCAGGCAAGTGATCACCCGGGTCGTTTCCCAACGAGTTATGAAATTGACAAACTGTGAAAAGCTAGGATTAAAGTGATTGATGAATAAGATATTTGATTTTGCTTTATTTAACAATTCTAAATAACAAATGAAAACAGATATGCACAATAAAATTAAACGCGAATAAATAAATTACAAACGCGCCACGGGAATCTAAAATGGGACAAAAATAAAATTTATGAAAATTAAAACTTAAAAATGTAAAATTACTTAAAACTTATTTAAAAACTTAAATTATATTTTTCTACACTTTTTATTTAATTATTATTGATTATTAATTATTTAATTACTTTATTAAACTATTTAAATTTAAAAAATACTAAATGGACAAAGAAAAATCTAAAACTTTTTCTAAAAATATTACTAAGTAAATAAAAGCTAAGAAATTTATAAAAATGAAAATTACTTAATTAAAATTTAAAAAGATAAATTCTATTAAATAGAAGCTATCACTTTATTTCTATTTTTGATTTTCTTAAGGTCTAAAACTATTTTTATATTTTTCCTAGATTACAAATGATAAAAGAAAATTATGAAAATTGGAATTATATTTTTCTGATTATTATTCTAATTATTATGATTTAATTACTATTATAAACTAATTAAAATGATTAAAAATATTAAAACTATTCAGAAAATTATGAAAATTTCTGAGTAAATCTAAAATAATATTAGAAAGATAAGAAAAATAAAATTGGAAGTTGCCTAAGCCTGATAAGCAGATTTGGGCTAATAAGCAGTTTATAATAAGCCCAAAAATAAGCAAATAAGCACAAAAATGCACCAACTGCTCAGAAATGGTTAAACCAACTTATGTGAGCTCAAAACAACTTATTGCAAACAACCAATCCACAAAATAAGCCAAATGGACACATGGCTGTTGCAAAATTTGAAACAGAAAATTCAGAAAAAGGCAAGATTGCAAACCAAATTAAGGGGTGAAATAAGCTATTGAAGTGCAATATTATGGGGGCAAAACTTAGGTAGGCTTATGAGCTATCTAGAAAACACAAAAGCCCTATCAAAAATCACCCAATTGGTGTCCAATTGATCCCTAGATCAGCAACCAACAACACTCAGCATACACTGAGGTGTCTGTTTTGTGCAGAAGTGCACAGAAGTGTGCACACTTGCACACAGGTTTTAGGCTTTTGTGGACTGACCAACTAGACTAAATGAAGCACAAAAATGCCAAAGGTAATGGCCAAATAAGCCTGAAGCTTATATTGGCTTGTTTGAGTTCCTATGTTGACTGATTTTCACAAGGACCATGTAAAATTACTAGGTTTAGCTATAGGACTGATCAAAGAGTGAAATTAGCTTCTAAGGGCTTCTAAAAGCTTGTGCAAAAGTGACCAAATGGTCAAGCTACAGTAACATGGGTTTTACCCCTTGACTGCATAAAAACCAAACACCCCTTATGGGTTGACTGTCTTGGATTTTACAAATGAAAACCAATATTTTAAACTAAACTTATGATTATTATTGATTTGCTAACTTATATGAGTACTAATAAGCAACTTATATCACAGAAATAAGCAAAATTATAGGCTATACTAGATATGACTGATTTTGGCTTTTTAGAGATTTTTAAATGAAATGAAGAAACAAGCTATCTAATACTGATTTTACTAATGAAATATGATTAAGAAATAACAATAAGCAAATAAAAACTACAATAAGCTACTGATAAGCACTATAACAGTCAAATGGAAATTTAAGCAAAAACTTAGAAAAGCTTACAACTGAATTGAACTGATGCACAAAGAACAAGGAACCAAGGACCAATCTAGCTTGTCAAAAACAAGCTAAATAACCCAGAAAAGCTTCCTGACTCAGCTTATCCACCCAGAAATAGCTTATGTTGACTTTGGTTGACTTTCATTGACCATCTTGATTTCTTGGATTTAGAACATGTTATCTCTATAATAAACTTACAATAAGCTATAAGAAGCTTATATAAGCTATTAAAAACAGCTGAGAAGCTATTTTATATACTACTTATTAAGATTGATTTCTCAGAAGACAGGGAAATAAGAAAACTTGTAATGATCATTAACTACTGATAATTAAACAAACAACAACAACAAATACACTAATCTTGACTTGTATTGATTGATGAAATTTGAAATTACAAAGTACAACTACTGGAAATGAAAAATACGAATTATACTAATTTTTCTACTTATCTAATTTGAGCTACATTACACACTATATATACATAAATTAAGTGGGATAATCCTTGGTCGACATCCTGATCAAATCCTCACCCTTGAATTGTTCCAATTTAATCTCAATCGACCACTTGTAAAATTGGCGGGAAATCAGGAAAGTGGAATTATCCTCTGATTTAGCTAGTGGAGAGTGGGAGAGAAGCATTTATTTCTTTTGGAGTGTTAGGTAACTTGTAGGAGGAGGGGGGATGAGGTGGTTAGTGGTTTTGGTGAGGTGGGGGGTGACTGGGTGGTTTTGGCGCCAATGGTGGTTTTAGGAGACGGGTCAACGATAGTTTGACTGAGTTGTTAAACTCAGTCAAACAAAGGGTTGGGGTTGGGCTTGTAAAAGTTGGGCTTTGGACTGGGTAAATGGATTGGGGTATTGGGTTTAGTAGATAGGATTGGATATTTGGATTTAATGGGTTTGTTTGATCCGGTTTTAGTTAACTAAATAATCATAGGGACCAATTTTGTAATTCTTCCATTCTTGAGGGGCTGAGTTGGTATCTTTCCAAAATATCTTCAAAGGATTAAACCTGCCACAAAATAATTACACAAGGACCAAAGTTGTATATTTTTAACATTTTAAAACTTTAGGGACCTTTTATGTAATTTTGGATTTTAGAGGGGTTTGTTTTGTAATTTCCCAAAATTCATCAAAAGTGTTCCAATTTGTAAGTTCATGCATAGTACAAGGGTATTTTGTGAAATTTCAAGTTTTATAAAACCCAGGGACCATTTTTGCCAATTTTGATAAGTTCAGGGACTAAACTTGTAATTTTATGAAACTTCACACCAAAGGACTATATATGTTTATTTGTGATTCAAAAGGACCTTTGGTGACTTTTCCTGTTTTTTAGAATAACCAGGGACTAGTTTTGACAACTTTTGAAAGTTGAGGGACTGAAACTGCCAATTATGCAAACATTGTTCGTTTTTCAACTGTTTTTAAACATTTTGCATCTGAAACATATAAAACACAATTTTGGGATAATTTCAGTATTATGATGCATTTCTGAGTGTTTTTGGATGTTTTGGCAGCCCAGATTAGGTAAAAATGATGAGTATTTAGACACTCATCAACAGGTCTTCTTATTGTCTCAAGTATTTATCTGTGTACGTGTGTGCTACTCGCTGATTCGTGCTCATTAGTTTATTTTATTATTTAATTGCAACCAAACCGTGCCAGTCTCTCAGGCTGAACCCCCTTGCGTTAAATTAGGTTGTATAGCTATCTTAAGATATTAAAATACTGATTAGGATAACTAGATAATACGTTCCACTCTTAGTGATCGACACTCTACTTACCATTATATTCATACTGACCGGGTACACTGCTCGTTAAAGTGAGTGTGTTATTGATAAGTCGGCTAAATATAAATTTAAAACTTGAATACTGCTAAAACCACAACGACATACCGTGGGTATAAATTAGAGCATACGCACACGCGCATCAAGTTTTTGGCGCCGCTGCCGGGGAGTGAATTGTTATTATCTGTTAATTTGATTAGTATTTTAATTAGATTTTTCTTTTTAATTTTTAATCTAACCGCTAACTTTGTTGTATATTAGTTAAATTGCATTCATTGTATTATTTTGCATATTTTCTGTTTTCGTGTGTTTTTATTTTCTTTTATTTGTGTTTATTTTGGTTTGTTTTTATTAGTTTTTATTTTTCGTATTTTCTGTATTCTGCTATCGTTGTACTGAGCTTATTCAAACGATACGGCGCATCTATTTTCATAGATACGGCATATTGCGTTTAATTTTTATAAAATACAACGCGTTTAATTAATTCGAATACGGCGCATCTTTCCCCAAGATACGGCGTATTCTATTTTTAATAAGAAATTTTTCTAAACGTTAACGCCATACGGCGCATCTGCTTTTTCAGATACGGCGTATTTATTATTTTAATTAAAAACGGTTTTCGAATTATTAAACAGATACGACGCATCGATTTTTATCGATACGGCGCATCTTTCTGAATCAAAAATCTTGTATTTTGAAACGTAACGAAAATACGGCGCATTAACTTTTGTTAATACGACGCATTTAATTTTAATAAGTATATTGATTTTTGATAATTAAAACTGATACGGCGCATTCTAAATTTCTAAGCGGCGTATCTAATTTCCGAATAAAGTCTGATTAAATTTTAACGTAATAAGATACGGCATATCCAACTTTTTGGATACGGCGCATCGTCTGCAGATATCAGTTATTCTTATATCCGTTTCTAAATTCGTTAATTTCTCTTCTAGCGAACAATTCCTACTTACGATTTTACCTATGATGACAGGTTTTGCTATGGAAGACATGTCAGTGAACGGATATCTTGCTAAGGAACTCTTGCTTTCGGATTCATTCGAAGTGAAAGTTTTTGATGACGTCAACTTCGATGTGCTCATGATTGATGCCGATTTATTTTCTTGGGAAACCCCTCTTGAAGCTACTTATAAGGAATTCAAACGCTTAGGCAATATTGAAGATGGGATATTCTCTTATGATTTACTAATGAGCTACACTGAAGATGAATTGCTACTCTTATGGCCCATCATAGAATCTAAAGGATTGACTTGGACTACTATCAAAGAGAATGATGGGAAATTCCAAATTGAATACATGAACTCAAGCAATAAAAGCTGTGGTGGAGGCAATACCCAACCTATGCAAATCTCTTACATGCCTTATTCCGAACAGTACTGGGGATTAAATGAGAACTATCTGGACGATGAAAGAATTTATGCTGTATCGGAGTTACTATTTCATGGCAGGTTGGTAAGGTTGATGGACATCTCCCTCGAAGAATGGCTAGAACTTAAATACGGTAATCCTAAATTTGCTCCTGTGAATGAAATCAAACGGATTGTGACATCATGGTTGACACGGAGTTTTAGGGAACAATTTAACGAGTTCATGGAGATAAGGAGGAAAATGATTGGAAAAGCTTGCTTTGACGTTGACCACGATCCTAACAATGTTGATTTTTCAGATTGGTTGGCTAGTAAGTTCAATAACCATAAGAGCATGGATCGAGCTACTAAAGATGCGTTATGGGTATATTGGATGAGAGGGGAAGATGAAGAAGTAGAGAGCGACTATGGGTCGTCACTTCATGATTCAACAATCAATGAGGGCATTGAAGAATTATTCAGAATAGACATTGACGTGTTCGATTATGAGACAACTTTGTGCAAACAATTCAAAGAATTTAATTACCTTCTTCAAGTCGACGATGATGTGCTAACTGGAGATCTACCAGGATTCAAAACTTATGATGATTTCAAAAACACCTGGTACTACGAATGGAATGACCAAATACCATGGGTTTGGGATAAACCATGGGAATTTGAGCACATTAATCACACTTGTACACCTTTCTGTTTCAAGGATGGAAGTAGTGCATGGCTGACCTGTGATTATAAGAATGATGGAACCTGCAATGGGGGAAGTATAATTGGAATGAAACGGGTTGGAAACGATGTAACCTTTGAAGACTATGAGTGGTATGATAATGTTGAAGACTGCCCACAAAAAGCGGAGGCTTTGCAAGAAAAGGGTAGAGTCGAATACTTGAAAAAGCTAAAGGGAACATCGAATACTACTTTCTGGGAATGGGTGCATGGACAATTTGATGATTATACTAAGCTTAGTCGACGCTTGCAATGGGAATTGAAAAATGAGTGGGATGAGATTCAAGATTATTATCAATCCTTTAACGTGGTTAATTATGATCCCTGTGCTAATAACGATGAATCGCGAGAAGAATTGATTAATGAACTTGATGACTATTTGAATAAGGATCCTTATTTCGAGTTTGTTGATAAAGACGAAGAAGAATTCACCAAGAGAAAATGTCGACTACTTGGGATCCCTTATAATAAGCCACCCATGATTATTACTGAAAAATTTAAAGTCATTAAATACTCTTTGGGACCAGATGAGGAATATGTTGCGACGAAGACCAAGAGTTATACTAGATTAAGTCGAACGGAAGAAAATGTTGCGGAGCTATACGGGAACATCTTTCGGATGAAAGAAGAAGGATGGACCGTGACAAGAACAAAATAAGGAGCTGAACGTGAGTCTAACTTGAAGACTCTGGAATAAAGAAAAGTGCTGACCGGGAGACAACCCGGAGAAATTTTTTACTATTCTGTTCTGTGTCGAGTCAGTCAGGCCCGCAGAGGATACGGCGCATCTCAATCCTGAGATGCGACGCATCTCCTGCACTGGTCATATCTTACTTTATTTTTTCTGCATTTTTATTTTTGACTTTTAAAACTTTTTGTCAGTTTATTTTAATGCGGCGCATCCCTGGTTAAGGATGCGGCGCATCTTCTATTCTGATTCGTATTTATTCCAGGCTCGATACGGCGTATCTTCTTTCATAAGATACGGCGCATCGACTGACCTGTTGATTTTCATTTTAATTTTTATGTTTTATTTTTGCTAACTACTAATGTATTATGCAAGTTTGAACCTTCTTAATTTAGGTGTGTTAAAGTCTTGGTGGTATTATAGATTCCTGCATTTCTTGTGGATACATCAAATATGAAGCTTAAACGTTCTAATCCACAAGAAAATGATTTTTGCTCTTATACTAATGGAGGATCATACCGAGCAAATCTCAGGGGAGTTTTTCTGTTCTAATTCTTTTATTTTCCAGTTTTTAATCTTTGATACAAACAACGAGGACGTTGTTTAACTTAAGTGGGGGGATTGGAGAATTAGAACACTTACTTGTCCTAAACTTTTTAAAATATGCTTAAAATGTGCTTAATTTATCAAAATTCAAAAATTTTTTAGCATGTTTTTGTTTAAGATCTAAGTTGCATAGCTGCACACATGACGTTATTTTTAAAAATTTTGATTTTTCAAAATTCACAAATCTATGAGTGTGCCGGTGACTTGTAAACTTTAGAACTTGGCTTGTATACTATTCGAGACCACCATAATAAGTATTATTTTTATAATTGGAATGACTTGTCTAAATTGGTAAATTTTTAGGATTACACCCAAATAGCCTTTATATGTTATGTGTTATTAGCTAACCACACTGGTTAGTTAACCCCCGTATAAACCCTTTTGTTACTCTCACTTTTAGAGTAAGATACCCCTAGAAAAACACTCAGAGCCATTCCTTTCGTTTCTTACACCTTTGTTATAATGTTTCGTTACACCCTTACACCTTAGCCTACCCTGTAGATTAAAATCCGTGGTTGGTTAATTGCTTTAGGCAAAGTGTGTTTCCTTACATTATCAGTGTTCGCGTGCGTAATTCATTATCTATGGTTAGGTCGGGAAATTGCACAATGCAATTGGAGTGAAAGTAAATATTGTATATCTTTGAGTTTATTTTTCGTGTGTTTACTACTTTCACTATTACTGTTATTTCTGAAGTCATGAAAAGTATGGAAAAATTATCCGGAAAGAAAGTTATAGTGATTTAGTGAAATTTTACACATCTATGTTTCAAGTTAAAAAAAAAAAAAAAAAAAAAAAAAAAAAAAAAAAAAAAATCGAAAAAATAGAAAAGAAAAAGAAAAGTTGGATGTTTGTTTTAACCAACTTATGTAAAATTTTGTATTAAGTGGTCGATATCACCACTAGTTGTTGTATATTATATCTATGGATTGAAAGGGAGTTGAACGTTATGGGAACGCCAACTAAAGGTTATTCCTTGATTGAGATTTTGTTGAGTATAATTCGTGTCTACCTAAAAGCGTGTGTTTCAAGTGTTAAAGCGTGAGTTATTCAATGATATGAGTCTTATTCATGGGATGGTTGGGATAGTGATTAACCACAATTAGGATTTTAATTTACCTGTTTTATTTATTTTTTTTATTTTACACCAATTTGTATCCCAAATATTATCCATACCCTATATTATTCTTTATCCAAACATTTGATTTATTGAGATTAGGGATTTGAGCAATCTTAAGTATCGTAGTCGTGGATTCGGCTATGTATTTATGATTTTGTCGCCCTTTTTGATATAATATTATTGGTGAAGATTACTTGGTCCTATCTTTAGCCTATTCGAGTTAAGGATTTGAGCAATTGCAAGTATCGTGTTCGTGGATTCGATCATGTATTTGTGATTTTGTCGCCTTTTCTGGAATTTGAGATCGATAGAGATTAAGAAGAATGATTAACCCTTAACCTACAAAACCCTTTTTACCGCTTTAGACTTGTTATTCCTTGGCTTTAGTGGAGGAGATGCGTATACTTTCCAAGCTTATGATAGAATATTCGTCACGACTGGACAGTTAAACGATTAGATTTGCTTTTATCGAATTATTTTATTTTACTTCTAATTCGTTAAGTGTTTGGTTGTGTGATTATGACAAAAATGAATACATGCTTAAATATAAAAATAAATCCTAACATCTTTTAGGATACATTTTCATAAGATTAATTCTAAGGTTTACTTGGGGACAAGTAAAGTTCAAGTGGGGGGATATTTGATGAACTCAAATAAGTACATTTTATTACCATCATTTATCCTATTTATTTGACTTGTTTTATTATATTATCTGTGAGAATTGATACGTTAATGTTTACTTTTGTAATTCTCAGGTAAAAACAAGTATTATGTGAAACTTGGCGATTTTGGACTAATTATGGAGCAAAACAAGCAAAGAGTTAAGAGTCTACTGAAATGTACAAGATCAAGACATTCTGCTCCAGATACGCCGCATCTTACTTATTACATACGGCGCATTACTATCAAGATTTCACAAGATATTATCCAAGACAGCAAGGACATGCGCCGCATCTGAGAATGGAGTTACGCCGCATCTTCTGGCGGTGTACGAATATTCCTGAATATATTAATCTTGGACCCCACGCGAAGTTAAGTCAATGCGCCGCATCTACTTATTAGATGCGCCGCATCTTACCCTCAGACAGAAACTATAAATACCCCAAGACCAGACGTATTCGAAAGGTTGGAAAGTTCGACAGTTTTAGAAGACCGAAGACCACAGAAACCTAAGGCCGAATTCAGTCGAAGTAGCAGCACAAGACACACCTTGAACGAAGATACAAGAGCTGTAAGAAGGTCCTGCATGTATTTAATTCATTAAGTAGTTTTGTTTTATTGTATTAGTACACTTTAATTGGTCAGGATTGATGGGCTTGTAATCATGGATAACCATGCACTTCGACTCCCCTTAAAATTGCTTTCCCATTAATTAAAGTTTATATGTTGATGTCTTTGGTGACTTTTATTAGTGCATTGATAACCTCTGTGTCTAGCTGAGCATTGCTTGGGTCGCCATGCCCCTTCCTCGCCTATTTATTAGATCGCCTATGCATTCTATCGTCTGTAGAAAAGTAGGAAGAAAGATAAATGAGATAGTCATAAGTAATCATTAAGGGTTTACTCGCCGATAAGATTAGAACCAACGAGAAAGGACTTAATCTCGGTGCGTTGCATCGAACTATACACTTCATATAAAACTAGCAATAAAACAAGTGACAAGCTACTTAACTATCAGGACAGGTCTTCTTATTGTCTCAATTATTTATCTGTGTACGTGTGTGCTACTCGCTGATTCGTGCTCATTAGTTTATTTTATTATTTAATTGCAACCAAACCGTGCCAGTCTCTCAGGCTGAACCCCCTTGCGTTAAATTAGGTTGTATAGCTAACTTAAGATATTAAAATACTGATTAGGATAACTAGATAATACGTTCCACTCTTAGTGATCGACACTCTACTTACCATTATATTCATACTGACCAGGTACACTGCTCGTTAAAGTGTGTGTGTTATTGATAAGTCGGCTAAATATAAATTTAAAACTTGAATACTGCTAAAACCACAACGACATACCGTGGGTATAAATTAGAGCATACGCACACGCGCATCACTATTCGTACTCATGTCATATCGGCTACACATAAGCCCACTCATTTATAATTATTTATTTACATAAAAAGGCGTCCCAATCTATGTAAGTAAGGAATTATAAACTTATGGTTCGGCGATTTACAATTCTTTATTTAAATGAAAAGGCGTCCCAATCCATTTAAATCAAGAAACCATAAACCATCCTACTTATACGCTTCCGACATAACATTCGTACTTGTTTTACTTTCCATCTTTTCTAGCCTTGGATCCAATCTCACTAACTTTACATCCATGCCATAAATGGCAAGCTATCATCCATGCCATAAAGGCAAGCTAGGCCATCTCAAAGGATGCCAAAACACATGCCATGAAGGCAAGCTAACAACCATGCCATGAAGGCAAGCTAACATCCATGCCATAAAGGCAAGCTAACATCCATGCCATAAAGGCAAGCTAACAACCATGCCATGAAGGCAAGCTAGGCTATCCCGAAGGATACCAAAACACATGCCATAAAGGCAAGCTAACAACCATGCCATGAAGGCAAGCTAGGCTATCCCGAAGGATACCAAAACACATGCCATAAAGGCAAGCTAACAACCATGCCATGAAGGCAAGCTAACAACCATGCCATGAAGGCAAGCTGGGCTATCCCGGAGGATACCATAACTAGAGCATTGGATCCAAGCTATATTTATCTTATCATCTTTACTCATTTTATCTTTTATGTACTTTTATTATTAAGTACACACTATCATTTTCTCAATTCTCATTGCCTTACGCAATTTCAACTTTCACTGCCATGCTTACTATCATCTAGACAAGTTTCTATATAACACTTGCCCATTTATTACATTTGCATTTTCACAATGCAACTTATCATTCATCCATCAACCCAAAGTTGACTCACACACTCACTATGTGCCATCTTTATTTTAGACAAATTATGCATAATGCTTGTCCATTACAATTTACACATTTTCTATGTATTCTTACCACACACTTTTACTAATACCCGTCAACCCCATGTTGACCATATTCTCAACTTACAATATCACTTCATTTAGTCTATTTAACTTTTACACATATAAACCTTACATAGGTTTATTCTATAACATTCTCATTAATCTCATCATACACATTTCAACATATTGACATGATTATATTCATGTTTTACAATTCTTTTTATCGCACTTCATATTACTATGACTTCTAGTGCAATCTGTATCTCATTCATCACTTCTACTCATCACACTTAACCATTTATTACTAACACATTTTACTTATCATGCTTTATATGAAACATGCCCTTATCATATCTTAACCATACACTTTTACTTTCTCATTTATTTAACATATAAGAAATCATGCTTCAAGCATATATCCATTCATTCCAAAACAACAATCACAATCAAACTCAACACGTCATTCTAAGCATCAAGCTATAAACATACTTCATTATTCATTTCTTACATTATCTCAAGCTTTCTAAGCATTTATGTTTCATTGAACACTTCTATGCATCATGCTCTCAAGCACTTCATATAAAACTTAGACATATCATAAACTACCACCATAGACTTAGCATCACATAAACATTAACACTTAACGCTTAACACGTATCCAAAAATGTTTTAACATTCATAATCATAATCAAATAATGAAGTCTATGGCTCATACATCACATTGCACGATCAATCTATGTCTAAGCATCAACATTCTAATTAGCCGCAAGCAATAGCCTACCTTATAACTAAGGCATCATACAACTTTTAATTCACTTACTAGCCCATCTCTAATACTACTTAGCATTGCTACTCGCATTCCATTACAATTATTCTATCATACATTCACATAATAGCAATACAAACACCGGCACCAACCGAGGTGCTCGGCCAACTAATCATTTAAGCATCTCAAGTCCCCATGGACTTATATCTCATACACATCAACACTATTACACACATACCTCACCCATCATCACTAAGCTCAACTAGCATAAAACATAATCCGTCAAACACTTAGCAATTACTTTCCGCGCGACTAACACTTATGTCCAATGCTTCTACGAGTGGTTTAAGACTAGGCAACCTATAGTGGAAACCTAATTCACTTAAACCGAAGCTCTGATACCAAGTTGTAACACCCCGTGCCCGCTTTGACCAAAAACTTAAAACTTTACGCGCAAAAAGCGTGAACTATAACTGACCTTCTGTCACTCTTTTGACCATTTACAAAAATCCATGAACATTCAGACCTTGAGACTATTTTTAAATGAAACTAGACTCAATTACCTTTAAAACGACGGGTAGTGCGACCCGTAACGACTTACGGTTCAAAAGATATAAATTTTCAAAGACTGCTGAAATCTGCCAGAACCCACATTCATAACCAAGATGAACATCCATATGTACAACTCATACCCAAGATGAACATTCAGATGCACAACTCATAACCAAGATGAACATTCAGATGCACAACTCATAACCAAGATGTACAATCACGGGTTTTGCACCAAAACCCGTTTTGACCCATTTACACTACAAATCACTTATACCACTTCATTTTCCCACCAAACTTGACCATTATCATTACTTTAACATATCAAACGTGTATCATAGACACTTGACCCGTGAACAACCCAAAATGGGTATTTTTACACTTAATCCAAACGCCCCTTTAACTTTGACTATAAACACATATAACATACTTTGACACAACGGTTGACCACCAAATCGTTAGGACAACCTCATTATACAACTTGCCACTCGGCTACACTTTACCAACCCATAAAAGACCAACGGGGGTACAAACTTTACTCTTGAGCTCGGTATTCTACCTAAGCTCCTAAACGCATACTACCTTTGATCTTGCATATTCAAATCCTTAATCCATATATTCCAAGCCATCCATAACAACATGTCCACCTACAAAATGGTTAGACAACTAAACCATAAGCTTTCGCTTAGTAAATAACTAGATTAGCATATGAATAACACGTTAATCCACATATATGCAACACGAATACTTCTACCATTAAGCACATATGGTCATAATCAAATTAAGCACATAAGCATCACAACATACCTTAACCATTCCATACTCATAATCTATCACTTGAGTTAGCTAACTAGGCAAATCACCTATTACGACCACACTCGCTAATTCAAAGCTATCAACTATAACCTTCATACTCATAATCACATAATATGCGAACAAGCATATTAAACACATATCAATCGAGTTACTTACCTTAGCTTCCAAAGCTAAGTTTAACAAGAACATAAATATTATCTTCATCATCTTCGTCTTTTATCATCATCATCATCATCACTCTTACTTCCTAACCATAACCATAACATCGAGGTTCGTTAACACAACATATCATAATCAAGGGTCATAAAACCCATCTAAACTTACCCCTCTTCCTTCCTATATCATCATATGATTATATCATGATCATATGATGAAAACCCACTTAACCCATTAACCTTTACCTCAATAATCATTAATAACTTAAGATGGAGATACTTACTTGTAGTGGATCATTACTAGGAAGGATCATGGACATTAACTCTTCATCTTCTTCTTCCTAAGCCACCATCTAGCTTTTCCCTCCATTTTCTCCTTCTCCATAAAACCGGACCTCAACACCTTATCTTAATAATGAGGGAATTCTCTAGAATTCCCTGGATAAGGTTAGTTAGGTGGCAACTTTGGCCAATTGGCAAGATTGGTCCCTCTAGTCTATTTTCTTTTATTTTGGTCACAACCAATCTTATAACACATTTAATCTATTACGACTTTAGCCCCGTAAGTCTATTCCTTTCTATTTGAGCCACATAATACTTTTCATAACTATACAATACATTCATTGACCATTAATTGACTTTCGGGTTTGACTATAACTTTACATTCATTAACTAGCCAATTACATAAGGCCTTTGGTCCACTTTCATCTAGGGTGGGGTACAAGTACCCGGGAAACGGGTCTAACACTCATGCCATGTCAAGTACAACATTTTACCAGGTTTTTTTTTTTCTTACAGGCACTAGTACAAGGTTCACTAGATACACCTTCCTTTATTCTTGCTGTAGTTTGTCCAGTAAGCCTAGTAGAACCATGCTCTATGTATACCTCAATCAACTTGAAACTAACCAGTAGGGAACTCAAACATCAAACATTCTCATCACATGACAGTGCAAACAACCCATCATCTAGACTACTCATTGAACTTAAATAGTGATAAAATAGAGGCTCATTCTTACCTATGTAGCCTAGTTGTGTAACCATCTGGTCTAGGTCAAACACCGAGAAAACATCAGCATCAACCCTATCGTAGATGTCTTCATCACCACCAACATATTGTCTATCAGGAAAACACATGAATGATCCACCATGGTGTATTCGTATGCTGAATAAATGTCGTGCATATTCTGCAATAAAAAGTCTGTTACTTAGTAAATCAACATATATTAACACAAGTTCATATTGTTGATGAAAATAATGTCTAAAAACGTTATTTCTAACGTTCGATACCTCTGCGTTTTGATGATAACAAAATGTAAAAACACTTTACGTGAAAATTAAGGTAAACAAGTTTTTAGTCGAAATATCCCGTTTCTACGTAAATCACTCTAGGTAAGAACAAACAAATTTACAACTTGACAAATGATCAAAGAAGTGAATTTGTGTTTCAAACTTCACATTTTTAATGTGACAAAATATTTTTTTCAAAAATACATTTTACAAATTATTTTTGAATTATAAAGAAATGTTTTAATTGGAAAAATAAGTTTAAAATTCCCAACAGCTATTTCCCCCCAAAATCAGCTCCAAACTTCCACAAATAAACTTTCACCACTAAAAACAAAAATTGGAGCGTCCTTGTCTGGGACGGTACCACTAAATTTAGTGGTACCGTCGGGTATTTAGTGGTACCGTCCATGCATAACGGACATATTTCTTTTGCCTATAAATACCAGTCCATTTCACAGCTTTTAGGCATCCTTTCTCACACAAAACTTTCTGAGTTTAGTTCCCCATTCACACTTACATCTCCTTGATCATTTAGATAGTTTTCTTTTGTTTAAAGAGTGATTCTTTCATCCAACCAAAGATCACCTTCATTCCTCTATTAGTCCAAGAGAAGAACACAAAGTATCAAAAAGATACAAGGTGTTAGAGTCATTGTGTAGTGCACTTGCATTACTTGTAGTTTACTTGTTGTATCTTGACATACATCAAGTTGTCATTGTCTTGTTTAGTCATCTTGTGTGGATCATTGTGATCGTGTAGAGATCATGTGGATCTTGTGTTGATTGTGTAGAGAGTGTTTAGATCAAGTGGATCTAAAGTAGAGTGTGTGGATCGTGTGACTAGTAAGGATCGTGTGGACCGTAATTGAGATTGGTACTAGCTAGATTAGTACTCGAAATTTAGCTTAGTGTCGGAAATTGTGATAAGCGACGTTGTACGGTTTTCTCCGCCTGAAGGGAGCTTGTTGACATAATGCTTATAACTCTCGAGTTGTGTACTCGGGGAGTGGAGTGGGCGAAGAAGAGCTTCGTTACCGAACCACTATAAATCTCGTTGTTTCGGTTTGATCTTTCCATCTCTACTCTTTATATTTATTGTTTAGACTTGATAGTATAGATAAGTGTTCATATTGGTGTTGGTTGATTTCATAAAAGAATTGACTCTAAGTTTTTCATAAAGAAACTTTTATAACTAACGAAAATAAATCGGTAAAACTATTCAACCCCTGATTCATTGGGAAGTATATATCAAAATATCATATATGCGTAAGGCGCGGGAACTAACAAGACAACCCTTTGGGAAAAAGGCCAACTTGCAAAAACCGTGAATACGATATAAGAATCCGGGCAAGTGTTACCCGGGTCGTTTCCCGACGAGGTGTGAATTGAGGATTTCGTGTATGGTTTGGAATTAAAGTGCTTGAAAGATGATTTTCACTTTTGTTTTTGTTTTCTAATTCTAATTAAGGTACGGAAAGCAAATATACAAATAAAATAAAGCAAAAATCAAATTACGCTAAAAACGTAAACGGGAATCCAAAAAACGAGCCTAAAAACCAAAATCTTTAAAAATTAACCCTACGAGTGCAAATCTAATTTTTCTAAGTCCTAAATTATAAAAGAAAATTTTAGAAAAAAGAATTATATTTTTTTGACTTTTATATTTTTTATTATGAATTAAAAACTATTTTAATATAATTAAATCCTAAAAAAATACTAAACTTCAAAAGAAAAATCCGAAATTTTGAAGAAAAGTGCTTTATGTTATACTAAATCTAGGAAAAATAAGAAATGGGGCACAACTTATTGGAATAAGCAGCAAATAAGCTAACTAGTAAATTAAGCTAATAATAAAAAGAAATGTTGAAAGTATTAATGTTGCAAGAGTTAACGCAGAAGTCCCAAGGGCACGTTTGGTTAAGGAGTGTGGTGTTAAAGGTTGAGCTAGGTTGAGGTCCAGGGTTCGAGCCCTGCTCACCCTGGACTTCCCTAGTTCCCTTTTATTTTTAATTCTTTAAAACTTTTCTTTTGGAACTTGAAGATAAGGTAAAATTAAGCACCTTTTGTAAAACAACTATTTTTAGATATGAACTAATAAGCCAGAATAAGAAGTCAAAAGTCAGACTGCTTATGAGGAAAAATAAGCTAAGGCAAAGGGAATTTAAGCTAATAAGCTATCTAAAGGCTAAAGTACAACTTGAAAAAGCTAAATCAGACTAGGGACAATCTAAATAAGCTAAGGTAATGAGCATAAGCAACTAAAATAAGCAGATAAGCACCGAAAGTCAAAGAAGAAAATCTAGGTATGATGGCAGGCTCAAACAGTCCAACTAGGCACTTTCAAGCTTAATTTTTAGCAATGAGATGATAAGCAATTACCACATGAACAAGAAATAAATGAAGTTCATACACCAATAAGCAATCAGGACAAGAATCAGAATCAGACCTGTTAGAGCTTATTAGTTGCTTATAAATAAGCTGAGAAGTGGGCTACTTAGGCCAAGTGTGTACTGAGTCTCAGAACACATTTGGCTTAAAAGGCCACTTTTGAGCTTCTTTTTAAGCAAAAATAGGCTCAAAACAAGGATGAACTTTGTCAAATAGTACACTACAACAAGCAAACTACTCAAAATAATGAAAATCAACTCTAATGAACCTCAAATAAGCACTAAAATCTGACCTGAAAGATGCTTATACAGAACTAATTTGGAATTAGTATGCTGATGTAAGTTTATATCTAAGTTGATCCAAATTGACACCAAATCCTTATCAAATGATTCAAACTCTTAAACATCAACTTAATTCACTTAATTGAACAAACAAGAAGCCAAAACAAGGTCTATAACTACTTAACTTATAACAAGCTAAATCAAACAGTAAAGAACCTTAATTTAAGAAAAATCCACTTAAATCTATAAAACATCTTTAAAACAGCTTAACACAAGCTACAAACAGCTTATCTAAGTCTTATTAAGCTACATCAAAGTTCCCAAGTGTGCACATGAACAGCACCTCCATATTTGACCCATTTTGGGTTTATGCCAAACACCCCTTTTAGTTGACTAATTTGATTTTTAAAGCTAATATGTACCAAATTAAGTTATGACTTTGAAAGACAGATGTTTCAATAAGTGAGTTAAGCACTAATGAACAATTTTTAACTGTAAATAAGCACTAAAAGAAGCTAAGACTATATTAATCTATTTTTGGTATTTTTGAGATTTTAAGATCAAAACAAAAACAATTAAGTACCAGCTATCTAATAAGCATAAACTAACAACAATTAGAACAAATAAGCCGACATTGATCAAATAAGCACTGAATTAAGTAGAAATAAGCTAAATGTATTTAAAAACTCGAAAATGATTAAAACTTACAAAAGCCCTTGCACAGACAGGGCAAATTTTGCTCGAGGAGCTACTCTACAAGCTCTAGCTTGTCAAAAGACAAGCTAGTAACAGCAATAATCCCTTCTAGGTCTGGCTTATCGTCCACAACTACTTATTTTGACTTTTGTTGACTTTTATTGACTTTTTTGAATTTTTGCAATTTAAACAGGAATTAAACAAAACAAACTCACAATAAGCTAT